>JAPYYV010009365.1:0-11982 GCA_030522625.1 Copidosoma aretas | reverse complement strand
CCTACCTTTGCGATGGGGAGGGGGGTTATGCTAGGGGGATTCATAATTTTGATTCATCTCAAATAACGGATAAATTAAACGAATTTTAAATCATTTTGTGAAGGGATTGCGGGGCTGTATTTGGGAGGGGGGATTGAAAATGGTAAGGGGGTTTTCGGGAGAGAAAGAGAAAATTGGTCACAATGAAAATCACGGAGAAATTGAACGAATTTTACCTTAAATTTGGGGGGTAAGGGTTGGTAGAGGGGTCGTGGGAGGCATGTAGGGGGTAGCAGAGGGGATGGGGTGTGTTATCGCCAAACCCACTAAAATCACTATATATAATATAGAAAGGTATATACATGTATATATATAGATATATACATACATATATATATATTTACATATGTATGTTTGTGTATTATCTAGTGATTTTGGTGCGTTTTTCTATACCCCTGCAACTAACTACCACAGTCTCCCCATAGCTTTCACCCCATCGATAACTTCCTACTGAATAGGATGAAATTCGCTTGTTTCTTTTGTGATTTGACCCAAAAAAAATCCAGTTTAAACCCCTTACACCCCCACTACCTTACCACAGATACACATACACTTTTTGATCCCCTTTATCCCCTCGAATCCGCCATACAAACGACCCTAAGCCAAAATAAAGTAACTTGCATATGTTTGTTTAGTTTCTCTGTTATTCGAAATAATTCAAATTTTTTATTACTAACCCCTCCCCCCGCCCCCCCCCCCCCCTTACTCGTCACTTTTCCCTTATTCTCGAATTCTTTTGACTTCAGCCGCATTCTTGAGAGAGCTGCCTAAGCCATTGAAAACATCGTATTCAGAAAATACTTAACAAATCAAGCCATACTTGCAGATATTCCACAGACTTTCTAGTTCCTTACAACATTTTTCGAAAGTAAGCAAGTTAAATAGTACGCTACAAAAAAATTATAACCTTAAAATAAAAACTTAAATTAACAAAAGTGTGTAACCGATTTCAGAAAATCTCAAACTTATCAACTCTCCATTATGCATTTACCTTTCGAGAAAGTGTGTACAAAATTTCAGATCCAGGTATCGAAAAGGAACATTTGAGAAGTAATTAAGTGCGAGAACTTTGCGCCGCATTGCACTGTAGCACGTCTTTTAAGCTATTATTTTTTTATAAAATCGCTTATAACTCGAAAAAATTTTTGTTTACCTTGGGCTCCCAAAGAGCTAATCTGTTCAGAATTACACAAGCTTCGATGCTATGTATTTCTCGTTTCGCCATACTTTGATGTACTATTATTCAAAACATGAGAAAAAACATGAGAAAATGAGTCTTTTCATAGCATTTCTCAAAAGCAGTACATTTCTTCACTATCTTTGTTTAAAATGAACAGTATATTAAGTGTCACACAGTAAACTATAATAGCATCAAAGCTTGTGCAATCCTGAACAAATCAACACTTCAGGGCATCAAGGTACACCGACTGTTTATTTGAGTTATTAGCGATTTTTTAAACAAAACAGCCCAAAATACGTGTTACAGCGCAACACGGAACAAAGTTTTCTCACTCAATTGCTTCTACAATTTTTTTTTTCAGTATTTTTGTCCCAAATTTTTTACACGTATCCTGGAAAGATAAATTCATAATGTATAGAATAATTCCAGATTTTTAAAAATTATTTTGTAATCAAAGTTTCGATTTTTGGGTAACAATTTTTTTCAGAAAAACTACGTAACTCAGCCACTTTTAACAAAAAAGGAGAGATACTAGTCGGTCTCAGGAATGCCTGTGAACTTTTTTGGGCCTAATTCAATAAGTATTCTCTATGTACTGGCGAGTTCAGCCAAGCGTAACTTCATGATAAGCGCCCAAAGATTCTTGTAATAGGTACGGTGACTTGTTGGAGCATCCTTAGACTGTTTAAATAATTTCTACATGTTTTTTGTGAAAACAACAGCAAAAGGTTTCTTCCTGATTTAAAAATCTTTTTTAAGTTTAATGGTTTTTATTAATTTGTTCATCAGTAATTATAAATAATTTTTATGAAACAATATTTTATAATTTAGAATAATGATGATGATGAACTTGCATATAAATTACTCGTATAAATTTGCGTGCTTATAAGAAAATGTATGATTGACTCTAAGACAACAAAGGTTTTCGTATACACAAAAGATTTAAGTCAATTATTCAAACTTGAATTTGTAAATTGTAATAAAGAAAAAAAAGTGCAGAAAATTTAGCTTTGTCTAGAATTAATCAAAATCAAGAATTTTTCTGCATTAAAAGGTATATAGATAGTGTTCTCAAAATAAATTTAAATTTCCTCCTACAATAAAACTTTTGCATAAATGTATTAATTTTATTTTATTAATTATTTTATTTAAATAATTTTATGATTTAAATGAGTATTATATTAAATTAATTCGTTTCAATAAAACTTTATTATATGAAATATTACAGTTATTTTTAAAAAAAACTTTGAACAAAAATTATAGTTAAAACATTTTATCCATCGTCATAGATCAACGAAATAACACTTATTCATTTGTTTAATGTATAAGAGATGTGAAATTTTACGCTTACACTTATTAGAAAAGTGATTTGCAAAAACATTAAGTCTTTTCTAAACACCAATAATTAAGTCTTTTCCAATGATGAAGTTAAAAAGTATTTTTCTCATCTATTTTGTAATTAATAATTGTAATAAGCGAGTAATAAACCGTACAATTTTCGTCAAGCCCATTAGTAATACATTTTTTGGATGGAGTAATATCTTTAAATTATGATGAGCACTATTATATAAATAGTTTTCAACGATTTTTAGTTATGTCAGTAGTAATATAGTGCTAAGCATGGAAGAGACAATTAAAAAAATGTGTTATCCAACACTTTCTTCTAATTTAGAAGTATTACCTGTTTACTTCTACATTGTAAGAGTATTACATTGTTTCATTGATTGAGATTAAAAATGAGATATGGTTTGTAACTCTTTCAAAAGAAAAGTGCATAAACAAAAGTAATCTGTACATGTGGGATGCGCGCAGAGCGCGCAGGAGACTGGAGCCTCACTAGTATATATCTTTTAATCTTACATAGTTATTTGTGTGGGGAATTTAATACAAACTCCTATGCAGCCACTTCCTCTCCGACAGTCCCCTAGCAAAATAAGGAAAAATTTCGATGTTTTCTTCGCTCTTATACAAAAAAATATTTTGTTTAATCATCACACCGCCTCCCTCCCCCACTGTCACCCTATCGCGGGCACCTTCTTCGCTTCTCCACAGTGAAGTGCTAGCAAACGCTCGCGCCGCGCTAAGAGCACTCATTTTTGCATTCCTGTTGTCGAAAACAACGATCTCTCAATGCTTTGTTACATTTTTTTACTAAAAGTCAAAGTAGTGATCTGTACTAGCTTCCAGTTTCAGCAGTTTTTATTGCACAATGTGACAGTAAAAAATTATTTGGGCTCTAAAAGGTGGCAGGACGAAATATTTTGTAAATTTGTAGAAAAATGTCAATTTGCGAAAATCTAAGCCGAATATTCTGAATTTCAAAATTAAAAAATATTAATTTATTTGATTATATGGTAAAAGCATGCACAATTTTCCAAGAAATTCTTAGGTTACTTTTTTTTTTATCAACAAATATTTTAATTACGTATAATGGCAAAACTATTCCAGAGTAAGTAGTTTTAAAATGAATTGCGATCCAAATGCCTAAGGCTAAAGACACTAAATTTCACTAAAACGCCCTTTTATTTATTAAATGATATTTTGCAAAAACTGTTGATTCTACAGAACTCAGAATCTACGTAATTTATAAGCTCATTACACGGCATATTTACAGAAATTTCTAAGACTGTTTAATTATTATTATAAAAGTTATTGCAAAATTGAGAAACATAAATTTATAGAGGTTCTTTTTTATTTTACAAGAACGATTCTGAACAAATTTTGATTGAACTGGAGCCATTTTTTATGTATTTGTAACGTTTCAAACATGTGTTCAAACTTTTTTTGATTGTTTACTCTTATTACGAATAAATTGCAAAAAACCAGTTTTACCGTCTAAAACCAACGGCTATTTTGTTATGCAACAAAATCTGGCTAAGGAAACACTTCGATTATGTTGTATCAAGATTTTTCTATAGGAGGTTTTGTAGACTAATATAGCTATATTCTAGAATTATTTATAAAGTAAGTTGTACGAATCTAATCACAAGAAAATCATTTTTATATGACAGGAGGATCATATTTGTGAAAAACATAAAATTTTATTTTTCATTATTCACAGTGTATGCTAAGATATTCTTAATTATAAAAATACCTTAATAAATCTAATGGAAAATTTTCAATTTTCATTTAGTTTTAATTTTACAAAGCTCATTTTGTTCTTAAAATGATTTAAGATAGAGTAAACATGAAAAATGTTTTCAAACAACTAACGTGTCGAAAGTTACGTGCAATTGTTCATACGGAAATGTCAGTTTCTACAAGTTTCTTTACCATTTTGTATGAACACTTGCACGTAACTTTGGACAAGTTAATTATCTAAAAAGATTTTTTAGGTTGAACCTATCTTAAATCGTTTAATTGATGAAATAAGCCTTACAAAACCAAAATCCGATGAAAATCCAAATTTGCCATTAGATTAATCGAAGTGTTCTCATAGATTAGATGTTCTCGAGGACTACCCTTGTATGATATGAAAAGGATCTTTATTTCATTAGATTTACACAACTCACTTTATCAATAATTCTAGAATACAGCTATATCTAACAATATAACCTTTTTTAGCATTAAAACGTCTGTTAGCATTCTAAAGGGGATGAATTTTGAACTCTTTCAATATAAAAAAAAGACTATTGACCAATTTTGCTATGGACTACAAGCCCCATATAACGATATAACTATAACGGGATATGCCACAATCGTAGAACATCAAATAAAACAGTAGTTTTTGCAATTAATGCAGAAAGCCAGATCAACCTGTGGCACGACAATCCGGTAGTACAAAACGCCCATATACGAGCAACTTAAGTGGAAGCCCAATATGTAGAAATACTCACGTTTAATTATAACCAGACAGAGACAACAGGCGTACAGGAATGGGGTGGAAGCGATGAGACTTATAGCCTTTGGTTAAACTATGACGAATACGGCCACCCGACGAAAGAGTGTACGAAATTACTATCTGATGCAGAAAATAAGAAAATCACAAGTTAGAACTGAAAAAAAATGCGACACACCTGCATATAAGTCTGTCCAGAAATAATGGGCCACCGAGGGCTCTGACGGCGTTTTTTACCAAAAACACTCGATGTTCATCTCAATTAAAAGCAATCCAAAGGTTAAAAAAAAATCTAAACATACAAATCGATAGATTTTTTCCTGCTTTTTCCGATAATGCAGTCAGTTTTTTCTGCGAATGCCATCTTTAAGGTTAGAATTGAGTTTTAATGGTTAAATCAACTTTTTAACGTAAGGGTCAATCTAATCACACAAATAATACTGCCAATCGATAGAGGACGTTGAAATCTATCGGAAATGACTTTTTGAAAGTTGAAGAAATGATTTTTAGGCTTGCTGCAATAGTAAAAGCTGGTTGGTGCGTGAAACGTGCACAGGACGACACGATGCGGCGTGCCAACGTGCGGTCTCGATCCACCTCGGTAAAATACGACCAAAATGACTTTGGACAACATTTACTAAGCCTCAATATGATAATTCTAACGATTTGTAGCGTAATTTTCTTCTTTTGTGTATATTTTGCTTATTAAAAACAGAAAATGATGAATAAATTCATTTTTTTATCTGTCCTCCAACTCAAGTTCAGGCGATAATTTAATAATTAAGGTCAAGTGATTATGCAGGTATGATTGGTTATATTTTATTATTATATCGTCTAATTTTTACGTTTTAGTTACATTTTATAATATTTTGGAAACAAATGGGTACGTTTGGCTTTCACCGTATGTGTGTATCACCGTGTTTTTATTTCTCTTCTTTTCCGTAAATAAATCCAATAGTCTAGTAGATAACCATTCAGAGAAAGAAAGCTTATTAAGTATCAAACACACGCAAATAAAAACATATCTAACAGGATTACTTTTGAGTGTTTGGTAATGTTGTAACGAGAATGAAAAGTCAAATAAAGGGAACAAACGAAACGAACGAGCCGAACCTAACGAACAACCCGAACTAAACGAACGAGACGAACAAACCGAAAAAACCGAACGAAACAAAACAAACAAATGTATAGTGATAATCAAACGTGCTCTGAATTTTCAAGCTGAATGTCTTTGGCAGTATTTTTATTTTTATCAAAAGGTTTGCACTTACATCCATTTTGTATAATAATAACAATACTGAATGAGCACTTTGCATTAATCACAGGTTTATATATGACTAGAAAAATACTTGAAACTAGGTTACATAAATAGTGAGATGGTTCGAAATCGTTGCTGTAATCCTCTAAGAGAAGATGCAAAGCATTTATCAACACTTCGTATAATACCTTCTAATCTGCGACAATTTTTTCCTGGACTAGACATCGATGCCAAAATTTGTGATTCGTGCAGAACAACAGTCACAAACAAAGTTACTTTCAATGATCAAGTAACGTTGAATGATTATTTTAAGATTGTGAGTGATTTGCAACGAACTTTAGACTGTATCGAGATGAGACTGTATCGAGAGATGAGAAATTGTTTCCCGGTAAATTACTTCCTGCATCATGGAGTAAACGTAGAACTGCGTCGTTTGCAAATTCAACTCGGCGGCTCGCAAACAAATCCAAGAGTGAAAATAATAATTTCCAAACAGAAACAAGAGGCAGAAAATCCTTATTTACGTCAATTCAAGAAAAAGTGAAGCCATTTTATAAATACGATGACAATAGCTGAATAATGCCTAGGTTAAAGGATACAAAATGTATTCGATACAAAAATGGAACAAAAGAATACTTACAAAAAAGACTTATATTTTACAACTTCCGCGAATTATATTTAAAATTCAAAGAATAGATTGCTGAAGTCAAAGTGGGTTTCAGTACATTTGCTACATTACATGCTCCTAATTGCGTTTTTACTGGTGCAAGCTGCACGCACACTGTTTTCGTGTGTATACATCACCAAAATGTTAATTTGATGGTATTGGGTCTCGATATTTCTCAAGTATCTAATGGCACGACAAAAGAAAATTTGTCTCTATCGTTTAAGTTAAAAACACATTCGTTTATATCAAAACAATAGTTTGTGCATTTCAAAACGGTTATAATTTACTGATAGAGACATAATTTATCATCTCGCTCGATTTCTCGCAAACCTATGCTTTTATTATACAAAACGCAGCTCAAAACTTTCACTATAATAATAGTCAATCAACTTTAGCTGCAGCTGTTGTTTATTATAGAGAATCAGATTTGTCTGAGGTGAAACACAAGAGCATTGTCATATTTTCTGACTATTTAAATGATTACAAGAGCAGTGGACTGCATCCCAAAAAAATTGGTAAAGTATCTGAAAGAAAATTTTACAAAAGTTAGCAAACTCATTTACCGACGGCACCGATCAACATTTCAAAAATCTCTTCAATTTTCAAAACATGCCTATGCATTTTGAAGATTTTATTGATAAGATTAAGTGGAACTATCATGCCACAGCACACAGAATCAATGCCTGCGGCGGCTGGGTGCGCTAGAGTAACGCTAGACGTAAAAGTTTAAAAAAGGTAAAAAAAGTTTAGATAATCCCATTTCTACACTCAAAGCGTTGTATGAATGGGCTTAAGTATATTAAAAAAATTTTATTTGTTTCTATTATTCTAAAGAAGAGTACCTGTTTGATGGAGAAAAACTCAAAACTCGATATAAATCTGCAACAAGAGTCGTTGGTACTTTATCCTATCACTCTGTATCAGTTTTGAAAGAGACACGGCAGTTAGTATTCCGCCGATTTTTTACATCCGAGTCGATGTATGTACATCCACCAGTTACTAGTTTATCAAAAGACAGTAAGAAAAAAGTTTGAAGAGAAACAGTTGGTCAAGCATTAGGGTGCTGACTTAATCCAAAAAGAAAAAAATAAATTATGCAGCTATTATATAAAAGAAGATATTTTATTCTATGTAACCATAGCTCATTTTTATATTTTCTATATTACTGTTGGTTTTACATTTCTTTGCCTTTATTTATTGTTCTCTACCTTTGAATTTACAATTTTCAATAGCAAACGAAAAAAAAATGAATTTATCGCGCCGCATCGTGTCGTCCTGTGGGCGTCTCACGCACCAACCCGCTTTTACTTTTATTATTGCAGCAAGCCTAAAAATCATTTTTCTAACTTTCAAAAAGTCAGTTTCGATAGATTTCAACCTCCCCTATCGATTGGCTGTATTATTTTTGTGATTAGATTAACCTTTACGTTAAAAAGTTGATTTAAACATTAAAACTCAATTCTAACCTTAAAAACGGCGTTTGCAGAAAAAACTGACCACACCATCGGAAAGAGCAGAAAAAAATCTATCGATTCGTAAGTTTAAATATTTTTTGTTTACCCTTTAAATTGCTTTTAATTGAGCTGAACATCGAGTGTTATTGGTAAAAAAGGCCGTCAGAGCCCTCGGTGGCCCGTTATTTCTGGACAGACCCATATACCAGTTGTCAAGTGATTGAAAACACGATACATACACACAGAGAGGATACAAGATGTACTCATTGCGAACACAAAAATTACAGCACTCGTGAAAGCTACACGATCGTAGGAGATGCCGAAAAATGAAAAGTATATCGCAAGGACCTGCGAAAACAACATTGCACTAATCAAGATCCCAGAGGAAAGGTAAGTGTAACAGACCGCAATATTAAAATAGAAATAATGCATATTCCTAAAATGGTAACCTAATTGTCGATGACTACAGAAAAAATAATTACAATAATAACTTCTATGATTACAACAGAAGTTATAATAATCTGGAGGACATTCAAAGCAAAAATGCAGAGACTTTTAGCAGAGACAAAAAATACAACAATAATAACAATTAAAATACTTTAAAGTTCAGTTACACGGTTTGCGTAACGAATTAAAGTTCTGATGATATGCTTGACACACGGAGCCCGATGTATGCAAGCAACAACTGAAATGGCAATAAACGATATCTTCATTATTGTGCACATAGTCCCGGATGAATTCCGAATTAAAGCAAAAGGCAACATCGGCTGGAACACTTTTATGTCATAAAGCGGCCTCATAAGCACCTAAAACAAAGTGATTGTATTCAACGGCATCAAAATTCCTTTACACGAATCAGTGTTATACAATTTTCCCGAAAAAGAGGAAAAACATATAAGCACACGTAGAAGAAATTGTAAAAAGAAACCGTGTTGGCTGGGTCCCTTCACAAAAGACAACAGAGGGGATTCGGTTTTGAAAGCACATAGTATGGATATAAATAGGATAAAATAAACGATAAAAATATAAAAATAACGGGAGATAAAATAGATGTACCGATATGGAAAATAAAACTTAGCGAAAAACGATGCAAAGCGTAGAACTATTTAGCATTGGGGGGGTCTATATTAGAGGCTTAGATAAATCTATGATAGGGTTTCTTGATATAGAGGACTTAAACAAAAATTCGAATGATAATAAAAACACAGAAAAAGACAAAAAAAAAGGGGAGGAAAAATATATCAAAACGATACAATTAAACGGAAAATCATTGTCAAGATAAGAATTCTAGCAACAATAATCTGTTAATAAAAAAAGAGCACAAGTTGATGGAATAATGAAACTAGTCAGCATACCAAGCCTTAACGAAAAGGAAATAAAACACTTAGGAAGAACATTAGAGTTTGATTCCTTTGTATTCGGCCTCGATAGCGAACCACTAACATCTACAAATATACTTAGACATACAACACGCACAACAACATTTAAGCCAGTGATGACTACGAGACCAAGGTATCCAGTAAAACTAAAAGAGCAAATGCAGATCGAGATACAAATATTATCAGAACAAGACATAATCAAGATCCCCATACAGCTTGAATACGTAGATTCTACCTAAATATGATGAGTAGCAAGGAGAATAATTCTAGAGAGACATGAAAGATTCTTGGCTATTGAACAAGATAACAGTCAACACATACTGTCCACTACTATTCTAGAACAAAACTCTTGAAACATAGAAAATAGTGCTAAATTTTTTTTAAATGTGTCTAGTACTAAAAAGTTTTAAGGGCAAGCTCTGATAATAAGTTATTCAGAAAATTAGTTCTGGGTTCTACGAATGACACTGAATAATTACGTAAGATATGGAGGTGGAAGGGATAGGTCACCAAAATCCTTATACAATATTCTATGTGGAGGAAGTGGGCAGGTCCAATGTAAAGAAAAAAATTTGTATCAAAAATATGGATGGCCCCTAAATAATAAAAACAATTACAATATATGCAAGTCTGATTACCAAATAAGGAATGTTTTTTTCTTGATCAGTCAGTTTCGAGCCGTTGAAAGATTTTTTTTGCAGGTCAAGAAATATACATTTATGAAGTACGAGTATAAGATCAATAAACAGGAAGCCAATCTCCTATTGAGTTTTTGTGGGCCCTACATTAAAAAAAATTTAAATTTTGTAATTTACCATAGTATTATTGTAACTTTATTCTTGGACACTCTCCAGCAATTTGCTAATATGACCTCAAATTGCTTTATTAACATCAGCATCTTTTACATTTATAAAAAGGTATGGCAGGAATAAAAGTTCAATTATTCCAGATTTTTTTAATTACTTTGATTGTTAATACTTACAGTATTTTTACTTTCTGCATGAAGTAAACTCAAACAATTACAGCAATGCCTTTTACGTGGGTTGCTTACGACACTTGCGAAACAAACAATATTTTGTTTATACAATGAAAATCGTTATAAATATTGTTAATTTGAAAATCTTACATTTCTCTCCAACATAACTTTAAAATACATTGAATACTTCAGTTCCTATTATATTACAGACAAGGCAGGCAAAGGTTGATTTTTTTCAGATTTTGAATAAACTTTAAGATGATAAAACTAGGATAATACAGTTATTCAAGACACATAACCTCAATACATACAAAAAATGCCGTAGACACAGTGTAACTTACTAAAAATTGTTTAAGGCATGTAATAACAGAAATATTTTTTTTTTTTTTTTTTAAGTTTTCTGGCTGTTCCAATTTCCGAAAACTAGACATTTGTGTGACATAACTTCATAATGTACCATAAATAATGAATAATATACTTATTCTCAGCTTATACAATAATTAGTGTCAAAAAGATGTCACATACATTTTTTTTATTTTTTAATCAAAATAACAATCGATTATTTAGCATCAAAATGAGTCCGGTGACTTGCGACGTGTTGGCAATGTTGCGAGTTACTTGGATACATATTTATTATTTATACATAAAAATCTCTAGGGAATTATTTTAATAGTTATCGTTCAATAAATCCGTTGTAACCAATAGAAGCGTTCTTTAACCAATCAGAAAGTTGACAAATCTTATCTTTTGTCTTCAACGATCAGAACACTTAATTGGCGGCTCGTAGAGATACACTAGAGTATATTGAATGTGCTGATTGGGATTGAAAAAACACTGTGCAGGAAACAGTCGGTCAGTTGAGTTATCCAAACTAGTGAACATCTAGTTTCGAATCTCCGATAAATACTCAATTGTCATCAAGTGAAATAAAATATCATTAAACTCATTGAAAACAGCTAATATACAGAAACTAGCTGACGTTAGAATTGTATGAATTTTTTTTGGTTGCAGGACTACTGCTTGCAGAAAATTTCAAAATGTCTAAGAGATCTGTACGTAACCCAAAGAAACAACGTGAATCCAAACCTCGGAAAAAATTATTATTTTTAATTGATGGGTATTTGTTGCAATTAGTCAAATTATTATATTGACCTCTTCCATCTATATTGCGCTATAGTTGCGCGCTTTTTT
>JAPYYV010009364.1:0-17765 GCA_030522625.1 Copidosoma aretas | reverse complement strand
TTCACTATTTTCTATTATGCAGATGTGACAGAACATTCTGCCTGTGCTGTTGAAATTTTTTTTTATATTTACATATTTACGTACGTGTATCAAATTATTTTTTTAAATATATTTTTGAAATGAATCTTTGACTCAGCAAAGTGATGAAATCAAGTTATAAATGACAAGTTTTTGGTGTTTCAAGGTAGCATAATTATTTATAAGAATATTAGGAATTTTTTGCGCTAACAAAATGCGGCAACAAATTTTATTTTATTTGTTCAGAAATGTTCAATATTCAAAATCTTCTTTTACAATTTTAATAAATAAATTCTTGCAACTAAATCTATAGCCTTGTAAAGTAATAAGATCTATTTTTAAAAGACAAGTTTTTATGTTTTAGTGTGGCAGAGTGTTTGTAAGTTTATTGGCACATTTTTTACTTTTTATAAGCATAGATTTTTTCATAAAAATAGTTTTTAATAGACCATAAATCTACATAGTAATATGATTAATATAATGAATCAAAATCTGCTTAATCATATTATAAGGTTATACATAAACCACAGTTTTTATATGCAGACACGAGACACAGTAAAATATAACTACGCATATAGTCTTATAATTTCTAAATCAACGATGCGGTCTCGTTTGCGTTAATATAATACAATTTCGTGAAATTACGCTTTTGCATCAAACATTGGAAATCGTAACGTGTAATTCGCGTTGTGTTTAAGATATCGCAATTAAATATATATTCCCAAGTGGATTGTTAAAATAATGTTAAACGATTTCTACTAAAACTGCAGACTAACATTCCGTCGAATAAATCGAAAGACATGCTGTAACTTTATTACATACTTATTACAGAACTTTCCAGGCCCCCTTTTTTTAGTTATTATCTAAACTTAGACAGAGGATATTTATAAGTCGTACACTCTTTTTTCAAAGCGAACATAGTCCGGTTCATGACTAAGGGGCATGGAGTCTTATTTCTATTGAGGTTGCGCACGTTACGTAAATGCTACTTAAAATTTTAGTTACACTTAAATCATGGTTCTAATGAATTTTCATAGTATAGAATAGTAATAGTTATTGTTAATAAATTTTTTCTAACCTTTAAAACTCAGTACCCTTATTGTTGACAATATTATTTTGGTAAGATGTACAGTACACCTTATTTTATCGTTAACAGAAAAAAAATCAAATTTAGAGATTAACAAAATAAAATAATACTTACTTTTTGTAGGTATTCGTAAGAAACGTATTGTTAAAGAAAAATAAACATTGCTGCAATGCAAAAATACCATTTTCAAATAGTGCAAGGATTAATACAGATTTTGTAAATATAATACAAAATTTTTAATAGCTAGATGAATTGAGAATATTAAGTATCTCACACTTCATGCCTACGAGTATATTGTACAGAATAGCATAATTGCAAAAAACAGTTTTAATGAACATTTCTCTTTAAATATGATTTTCGTTGGACTTATTTCCCAGACTGATACACACGCGACACAGAAGACTAAAAACGAGGGCCTGGAAAGTTATGTAATAAGTATATATTAAAGTTACAGCATGTCCTTCTACTCATTCGACGGAATTTTAGACTGCAATTTTAGTGAAGATCGTTTAATATTATTTTAATAATCCACTTAAAAATAAATATTTAATTGCGATATCTTAAACACAACGCGATTTACACGTTACGATTTCTAATGTTTGATGCAAAAGCTTAATTTGATGATATTGTATTATATTAACGCAGACGAGACCGCATCGTTGATTTACAAATTATAAGACTATATGCGTACTTATATATTACTGTGTCTCGTGTCTGCATGAAAAAACTGTGGTTTTTGTATAACCTTATAATATGATAGAGTGGATTTTGATACAATTTATTAATCATACTACTTTGTAGATTTATGGTCTATTATAAACTATTTTTATAAGAAAACTTATGCTTATAATAAATAAAAACATGTGCCAATAAACATACAAATATTCTGCCACATTAAAACATAAAAACTTGTCTTGTAAAAATAGATCTCATAACTTTACAGAGCTATAAATTTAGTTTCAAGAATTTAATAATTGGAATCGTAAAAGTAAGATTTTTAATATCAAACATTTCTAAACAAATAAAATTAAATTTGTTGCCGCATTTTGTTTGCGAAAAAAATTCTAAATATTCTTATAAATAATCATGCTACCTTGAAACACCAAAAACTTGTCATTTATAAGTTGATTTTATCACTTTGCTGAGTCAAAGATTCATTTCAAAAATATATTTAGAAGAATATTTTGATACACGTACGTAGATATGTAAATTTAAAAACAAAATTTTAACAGCACAGGCAGGATGTTCTGTCACATCTGCATAATAGAAAATAGTGAAATTAATTTAAAATGTGTTCTCGACTTTTTCGTGCAATTATTATTTGCAGATCTAATATCAAGAAGTTACCATGATTATAATTTTAAAAATCAAAAAAGTGAAATAATGAGTGCTATGAGCACTATTTTTTCAATTAAATTTTTCCAAATAAAAAAAAATTATAATGAATTCATTTTAATGCTAGAAAAAATAGTGAATATATATAATTCTAATACATCAAACTTGCCTTACCTTTTACTTTTGTTATAAGGTAGTTTTTATGGAGTTATCACAACTTTCCAAGAGAAATATAAATTTCTTAAAATGTATTCAAAACATAAAATATTGTTTATATTATGTAAACCCGATATCAGATATTGTCGTCTCTTATTTCTCAACTTGCTCTAAAAATAAAATGTACGTATCTTTAGCACCTTTGGGCCAGGACTTTTTGGTAACTGTTCGATCATTCACATGGAACCATTGGTTATTTTGTCTCAATACGTTAGTGCAATGTCCTCCTGTCAAGTTACCATGGTGAAAAATTCCACTTTGATTTTTGTATTTTTTACCATTTATCGTAATTTTTCGAAGTAGGTATTGCATTAACCTTAAAATTTGGTATTTTTGTAATACCGTTTTTAAAATCATAAAATAATATAAATTGAGCTATCAGCATAGTAATTCGAATGTTTGTATCTACTTTTTAAATTTTTTTTTATTGGCAGCCATTGGTACAGTAGTCGTGGATTTCATACCAATTTCCAATATTGTAACCTACAATCTCTTGCAATGTACATGATCGTAGATGTTCTAGTACTAGAAGACGCAGTATACAACGAGATTTATTTTCTTGCATTTGATCATCACAGTAATAGTCTGGACATATTATTATTTCGGTAATCTTATGTTTAAGAGCTTTCTGTAATATAAGCGATCTATCACAAAGTTGTGCTGTAAACTCTGCCACATCTTGTTGTGCCCGTACTGTGAATTGCTCGCCAGCAAACTGTCTTAATAATGAAACATCAACATTATTTTTTGAAATATATTGTTCTTACAATATCAGTATGACTATGTTCTTATAAGATTCTTCTTACAGTAGAGGAATGAAATAAGCTTTGTAAACTATAATCATTAGTTGGAACCTAAAATTTTGTGATTCCACTTTGGAATTGAAGGTCTTAACATTGATAAAAATAAATCTTTTACAGAAAATTGTAATCATTCAACAACAGCTGTACAATGACTGTGTAATTCTCCCTGACCTGGAGACCAATTTCAGCTGAGCAAGAGCAGATGAACTGATGTGCTAGTATGTAGCTCATATTTAGACCAATCCGATACATTAAGTATGGATGAGGTTAAATGTGAGATGCAAACTTCCAGATTTTTTTAAGAGTTATTAGCCTATGATGCAAGGAAGTTAATTCAAAAATCAAGTACACTTAAATAACTTTGGAAGTCTGCATCTTATCTTACATTGAAACTCATCCATTATATTGACTTGGTTCGATAGATCTAAATATGAGCCACAGACTTGCACACCCGTCCATGTGATTTTGCTTAGCTCAAATTGCTCTCCAGGTCAGAAAGGAAATCCACAATATGTGTACAGCTGTTACGAATCACTAGGTTCCAACTAATGACAATAAACCTATAGTTCATAAGAACGATGTAAAATAATTATGTACAGTCCAAATAGGCTGGCAATCTGCAAGACACACTTAAACTGTTCCGTACTGAATGTGTGTGATGGATCCAAACATGAGACACATATTCTTACAGTAGCTTATCTGCTTCTGCTCAGTTCAAGTTGTTCTCCAGGTCGGAGAGGAGTGTCGAAATTATGTCTCACCTGGCACCCAATAAGTTTAAAATTTTATGCAGTTCTTATTTTCATACAAAATAACAACTTGCATGAAAAGAGTGCTGGTACGTGTGAGTATTCTGTACAGTGATATGTGAAAAGGATACATTCCTGAATACAACTTTACTAAATCAATTGCTTATCATTTAGTTCCAGGTGAGAAATGATGTTGACACTCCTCTCTCACCTGGAGAACAATTTGAACTCAGAAAAAATAGATAAGCTGCTGTAAAACTCTGTATCCAATGTTTGGATCTATCCGATACAATCAGTACGGATAAGTTGAAGTGTGACATGCACGTTGCCAACCTATTTGAAGTGTATCTAATTTCTTAATAACAATCTCATGATTTATAGGATTATAATCATTAGTTGAAACCAGGTATTTTGTGATTTCACTCTCGTGCACAAGATTTTGACATTCATAAGAATAAATCTTGTATAGCATAATATAATCATTTATTAACAGCTGTATAATAATTGTGTCTCTTCTCCCTGGCCTAGATACCAATTTGAGCTGAGAAGAAGCAAATGAACTGGTGTGCATGTACGTAGCTCATATTTAGATCCATCCGATACATTAAGTATAAATAAGTTTAGATGTGGGATACAAACTTCCAGACTTTTTTGATTAATATTACCATATGGTACAAGGACAAAAATAAGAAATTATCAAGTACACTTAAAAAAGTCTGGAAGTCTGCACCTTACATTTAAATTCATCCATAATAAATGTGTTCGATAGATCTAAAAATAAGCTACAGACATGCTGGTGGTTTAAATATTCTCTCTCTCTAAAGGAAGTGGTTGATTCCTGAAATATTTAAAAACAAAGCATCAATTCTTCCAATAACTTAAATGACATATTCGTTGCTATGAAGATGTATACTTATCTGATACTTAGCCATTGCCAGCAGAAACTAAATGATGTACTATATAGTTAAACAAAATTTGCACTTTGCCTATGCTGCACGGCATGAATAGTCAAAAGCTACAGAGGTGAAAAAAAAGGGGCAAAGTATGTATTTAAAAAAAATTTTTTTTTTGAGATTAGCCCGAAATACAACACTTCAAAACCATCTCTGCCAAATTTTAAGTCAAGATGAGCAACGGTTGACATATGACACTAAAATAAAGACTACCTCGTCCGCGTCCCGCCGCGCTGCGTACGTTGGTTGCCGGTTGGTTGCCGAGTGGCAGGGGCTACCAACCTACGCAGTGCGGCGGCACGCGGACGGTATAGTCTTTATTTAAGGGTCATTTGGTAACCGTGGCTCATCATCACTTGAAATTTGGCAGAGATGTTGTTGAAGGGTTGTATTTTGGGCAAATCTAAAAAAAAAAAATTAAAAAAAATACATACTTTGCGAAAAACTAACCTATAATTGAAACTCAATGTCAGCTGTCATATAGATATTATAGGTCAAAATAAATAGTTCCATCAGAAAGAAAAGCTCAAAATCCATCGATTTATGTATTTTGACTATTTTTTTACCCACTTCTCTTGGATCTTAAGTGAGTTAAAAAGTACGAGTTTTATGCGAAAATAGTGTCACGAGCGTCGGATGGCACGCTTTGCTTGGAAGCTCCCATATATTAACAAATGGCCACAAATGCAAAGATCAAGTGCATTTCTAAATTATTATACGTCTGTTACAATTTTAAACACATGTGGAACTCATCGAAATTCTCTATCCAAGACTTTTTATGGATTTTATATAGCTATGTTAGTACACAAATATTGTCAAGTTCTATTAACAACTGACTTATCATCGTATATTCTTCTTGTCACAAATTTTTAAAAATCGAGTTAGGTATTTTGCTGAAAAGATAGTATTGCCTACCTATATGCTTCTACTTGCAGTCGTCTACAAGCATTCACAGGTGCCGTACCCTAAGCCATTCTTCGAGAAACACTCCAAGTATATTGTGTCGTTTCCGGTGATCGTTGTGGCTAGGGACTTAAACATTGACATGTCTAAGCCCAGTGGTGACTACAGCTATATGCGGGGTGAGCTCTTATAGTCTGGATTGTCTCTGGTTGACTTAGCTTCCACTCACCATGCTTTTCGTCAGGGCAAAACGACGCACACTTGGATTCATCTTTTCCTACTTAGCGATTTAACTATGCTAATTGAGTACCAAAAATCTGATGTTTTATTTTCCGTAGGCCACGATTGGACGGAGGTGCTCCTGTCGATTCCTTGCCCGGCTCCACCCAAGCGGAAACTAGCCAGCCCATTGGGCCTTGTAAGGTCAGACCTACTTGCTACCACATTTGTCTCCGTTTTGAGTGGCCCTCGTTGAAACTCCTCTGCCCAGGACGTAGATATTCTGCTGTCAACTCTCAGCACCAGCATTATTGAGTCTTTTGACGTACATGCCCCGCCTCGCCCTGTGAGAGAGGGTGGTCGCAGAAAGCCGTGAGTCGATGCTACTATTCAGCGGCTTATGGTTTTGAGGGACCATATGTATAGGATTTTTCTGTGATCGGGTATCGCGGCTGATTCTAATAGTTTGAGACGGCTTCGGACTCGGGTTCGTAACGCTTTGGACACATCAAGGGCGTCATATTACTTAGGGCAACTAGACAGTGCAGCGTCTACAGCAGTTAAGTGGACGGTGCTGCACTGCATGGGATCTTCTGTCGACGGAAAACCATGCCCTACCAGGCATTTCCTCCTGGATAGATTGAACGAGCACTACGCGCAATTTTCACGGGATCTGATAGGGAGGGTCTTAGATCTGACACCACCACCGGCGAGCCTTAATTATGTCTCGTGCACTGGTGCCGAGGATGACTGGGGGTTCACTCTTACCACAGTAAGCTCCTGCCAGGCGGCAGCGGTGCTGCGGAGTCTAAAGTCACTTAGACCAAGTTTTCGCAGTCATGGAAGGCCGCCATGGTACTGCCTCTTGCAAAGTCGGCCACCCTGTCATCCCCTTCAGATACTCGACCTATTTCTGACCTGCGAGAATTATCGAAGGCCATGGAGAAAATTGTCCACCACAAGATATTAGGATATTTATAATCTAGATCATTGCTGGATGAATACCAGGCTTGCTATCGAAGGGGAGACAGTACTCAAACAGCGGTGCTCAGCATCACTAAATCATTCCGGACGGCATCGTGCAGTGGTCTGATAACGATATTGGTCCAGTTTGATATGTCGGAGGCTTTTAATTGTATAAGTTATATAATCCTCTTGAGCAAATTCAAACGCTTGAGCTACGCAGACTCATCGCTGACTTGGTTTGCAGCGAACCTCTCTGGTCGCTCTCAGTCGATTGTTGATGGCGTGGGTGGTTGCTCCGAGCCTCTAGCAATGACGGCATGTGTTCCACAGAGTAGCGTTCTTGGCCCTCTACTGTTCTTGGTGTACATGAAAGACCTGCCTTTTGTTTTGCGTCACACAAAGCACGAGCTCTTTGTCGACGACCTGCAGATACGACTGACTGCACAACCAGACCAGGTTGATCAGCGATTACGGCTGGTTGAGGAGGACATAGGATCCATAGAGGCTTAGACACGTGAGAATGAACTCGCTATTAAGCCTGCTAAAACCAGAGTAATGCTGCTGGGTAGTCAGGGAATCATAAGGGCGCTTGACTGCTCCTCAGTGGCTCAACTAAGTGTGGAGGGGCTCGGTGTGCCATTATCTACTGAGATTGTGAGCCTTGGCCGGCGTCTTAGCCCAACTCTGGATTGAAGTCGACATATCACTCTCATGATTTGGAGGGTGTACAGAGCGCTTCACACACTAAGATTTAACAGACGCGCACTCTCCTTCAGACTTCGTAGGTCTCCGATAAAGTATCTAATTTTTCCCCACTTTGATCATGGCAGTGCGGTTTTCTCAGACATAGATAAGTCCCAGGACCTAAGGCTTCATCAAGCACTGAATGCTTGCGACAGGTTTGTCTATGGCTTTATTTCTGCGCAAATGCATGTCACGCCGTATCGTATTGCTCTTGGTTGGCTCACTCCAGCGCTTCGCAGTGACCTACTTTTGGGGACACTCGCGTTTTGCATATTGGCCACGGGTCGCCTAAGTTCGCTGAGGGCTAGGTTTACATTGACCTCGGAGATTACAGTCAGGAGCTCAAATCGAATCCATCCGAGTGAACTAACATTCAAGCCAGGACCAACGCAGTATTATAAAAACTTATTCGCAATCTTAGCCTCTGAGCTTTTGAACAGCATTCCCTCTCTCCCGGCTCTTCGAATTAAGAACTAGCTATGCAAAGACTGTTGCTTTAATGATTGCGCAATATAGACAACTCTGAGTGGAAAGATAGACAGCAGCAAGAGAAACAGCAAAAAAAGCGAAAACCAAGATCCCCCTACGTTTCAAGTGGTCGCTCCAGAGATGGATAATTGTGCGGAACTTGAAAGGTCATTGCAATTCCTGAAACGCTCTTTAAAGAAACTAATTACAATACCATGGCACTGGAATTGTAGTTCTCAGCTTGATAAAATGCATCCTAGTGCGATATCTCTGTCCCGGAGCTTAGTGCCACTTTTCACCACTTTGATATTTTCAGTTAAACAAATTTACGTTAGCTATGTTGCCCAAAAGTTTTTCATTTTATTTTAATTTTATTTTGAACTCTTTACTCAACAATAATAAGTGCTTTAACATTTACAGTTTATTTTATTTTATTTATTATTATTATTTTTTATTGTTATAATTTGTTTACTAAATAATCTTTGTATTATATAATGTATAACGTTACTTGTATAACTACATTGCGTATGTATTGATGATGGCCAGATGGGGCTCTGCCTTGAGGCCAAAAAAAAGATACATACATACATACATACTTATATATATATATATATATATATATATATACATTATATATATATATTAGCATGCTTCGCATCAAGTTGTTATCAGCTTTTTTTTGACAGGGGAATTAAATTTATTATTTAACTTAACAAATTAACAATAAATATTTATCTATCTTCTGCGTTTTCTAGCAGAACTGTATACACTTTATTAAAAATGGTGCAAAAATTCACTGAAATCTTACGAAACAAACTACTAATTGGTTAAAGACTTCAAACAAGTACAAACACTACTTCATAACGATTATACAAACTTTCGAATCTAATGTAGGTAAGAAAAGACAAAAAAATTACTACGAGATCAAAGAAGCAAAATTCAAGATAATTTTAGGAAAAAATTTGGTATATTGGTGCACGCACCAACTCAAGAGGCGGGTACAGCACAACTTCACGTTAACGAATAACGTACTGTCCGTATTATATCTATACGAAGACTAATACCTAATGATTGTGCAGGATTTAGCGTAGAAATACTTGTTTAATTCAAGGTTATGTCAGCCATAGTATCTTTAGGTAAATATAAAAATGTAGAACTATTTAGGATGTATTCATTGCAAGCCGCGAAAATGTTTGCTAAGAAATATTTCTGGTCTTGTCTGACCACATCGATGCACATAATATTACTACATGGTCACCAAATAATGGAAACATTGCTTTGCAGTTGTGACTTTTATCCGAAGAAGCCTATGAAGTCATCAGGAGAATCCCCCAGGTTTACCACTAAAATTTCTAAGTAAACATTGTAGATAAGGCTAAGTTTTTAATATAGGTGAAAAATAATACTTCTTGATTAGTATCTCAGTATTTTGTAAATTAACAATCTGTTTACGATAGACGAGCAACAACCAAAGACCTTTTTCAAGGCTTAACATAATCTCGGATTCATTTATATTATTGTTTCGTAAAATTTCTGATACATGTAAAAGACCTTGGACTAAAAAGATCCTCTCTTTCGAAAAGTAAAAACATCGCAGTTAATGACTCGACGAAAGAGCGGGACATTGATGATTTTTTAATAAAGCATGAATGCAAGCATAGCTTAATCTATCATAGTATCCCATCAAATTATGATAGTAAAGATAATGTTGACGATGCTAAAAATGGAAGTGATGATGACGATAATGATGATAATAGAGATAATTATTTAAACACTGTTTTCAGTGTAGTGAGGTTTACACTGTGGTATTGATCTGATATAAGTTGATTAGTTTGTAAAATATAAAGTAGCTTTTGAGTTACAATATACGCCTATTATTAAAGAAACTAGAAAAAATTGTACGTCTGTATAAACCTAGAATCAATAATACAAATATGGAACCAGAAAATAAAGAATAGAATTAAAACCCTTAAAAGTATTCGTCAAATTAAAGCTTTTTGTACTTATGCAGAGTAGTTTGAGTTTTTCAAGGGCAAGTCCAATTTAAAATCTAGAGTTCTTCTTGTTCTCTTTCAAAGAAGATATTATATCGTGAATTTCTTGTATAGCAGACACTTATAAAATATTTATTGTTCACCAGTATCTTTAATTCTATTAACATACATTCATTGCTCCTAGAATTTTTAGACACGATATCAATAATTTTTTTTATTCATACTTTTTAATAAGAAGGTAATGTATTAGTTCACAGCTTTAACACCCTGCAGTATAAGGTAAAACACCCAGTAGCTGGACAAATCTCAGATGGGAACTAGTCAAGACTAAAATTTAATTAAAACAAGTATATATGAGCATGAACTTTTGCTAGCAATAAGTGCGCCATCCCTTACTGAGGCTAATGAAACTTAAAAAATTGAAAAATTACCAAAAATAAAATTTTTAGGAACAAAATGAAAAAATGTATTTTAGCCTAGTAGTGGGACCGTAAGGCACTGACTCATCGGAGTCACGGGACAGCTATGACCATATAACGGGACAGCTATGACCCTATAACGGGACAAGCTAGTTTTTATCGGTTTTAATAGTTTAATGAAATCATGCGACTAATTTTTCGATGCTAATCATTAGGAGACTTAATTATGATGCCATTACAACGAGTACTCAAGTCTATTATATGTTTCGATGACAAAATACAATATTTGAATATTTTGAAGTATTGAAACACTTGTTACATATTTATATATTATAAATGAACTCTTCTGAAATTGTCTGATAAAAAAAAAAGTAAATCAAGTAATTTTGTATATTGTTAATTTATTATTTAAACATACACAACAATCCAATTATAAATAAACATTTTTGTTTCATTACACACCAAGTATAAAATGAGTTTTCTTCTCATATGTGTATAATGAAATACTTACATCTTATTCTGTTTAAAAGTATACTCTATATGATGGCAGGCATATTTATTAAATACAAAAATTAAAATATCGTACATTAACTGTTTGGCACTTTTATTTCCTTCTTAATATAATGTACTTATGCAAAATTTTCTTTAAATATAATTTTAGACTCAAGATCTTCTTTTTTAAGAAGTAACAATAATTTTTTAGTTCTTTACTTTCATTTTCCAAATCTTGTTTTTCGTCCAATAATAATTTTTTTTTATTAAAATCTGTTTTTAATTTTATTGATTTATTCAGCTCTTTTAGTTTTTTCAGTAAATTTCCTTAACGGTCCCGTAGCGCTTTCTTACACACTATATTATAAATGTTAGAAGCACCTTTCTGGGCTAGAAACTTGTCATTATCTGGACACATCATAAATGATGATTCATCACAATTGAAAATTCGTCTTCTTCCACAACAGATGCCCTAGTGCAAGTAAGATTTTGACCGACTCTCAAACTTAGATCCTGATGGCGTTTCATGAAAGCTGTATACCAGTGCTCTTCTAGCCTATTATTGTTATTAATAAAAGGCGTCTTCTTTTTACTCAGAGTGATGAAATTCTGTACACAGTCCAGTAATAGTTGTAAAGTCACAGAGAAGCCGTTATTAGCACGAAACTTCAACGACTTGACGATCTCCTCCTCTTCATGACTTTTTAAAACTGTTAACGGTCCCTTTTTTCAATCAAGTTGTGACAAGTTGTGAACTTTGATAAACAAAGTACTTTTAGGAACTTCGAACTCGTTTGATATTTCCCTCAACGTCTTTCCTTTACCAATTACATTCAAAGCTGTCTGCAATTTTTCTTGAGAAAAAGATTTTTTTTGTATTTGCACTTTTGGTGCCTTTGATTTCTTAATTTTTTTCTCCTCACTGCTTGTATTGATTAGTTTTTTTGATTTTGCCATACTTATTGAGTAAAAAAAATCCAAAAAACCTTGACCTAAAGTTAATGTTATGTTTTTGTAAACAACGACCATTCTTACAGGTTAAAACTATTTAACAACTCACTCACCTTAAAAGTACTCACAGACATAAATGACAAATCATTACACTTTCTTTGGAATAGAGCTTTAACTCAGAAGTTTATTAACTTAAAAGTTTACAGCATACGTCCCACTACTGGTATGGCTACTGAGTAGTCGGTAAAGCTGGGACAAGATTTTGATTTTGTCCCAAGTATAGGGCTATGTCGTCAACATTAGCTGGAGTACCGTGACATGCAATAATTAAATAAATAATAATTCTTTTCCAATTTTCCAACTTTTTTTGGCTTCTCAAGTGTATAAACTTTCGAAGGATATGATTAATATGAAAAAAAAATATGTTTAAATTCATTTTAATAAAGCATGAGAAATTAACTTAAACTTCTAGATTTGTTCGAATGCAGATCACAAAGTCGACTTATTTAAGGCTCGACATTACTTAATTTTTTCCGATTTCTTAGTTAATATTGATATAGTACTAATAATTTATACTAAAAGAATATATTCCCTACTATATATTACAGCAAAAATTTATTTGGTAGCTCTGCAGACACTTTATTTATTGAATTATCTCTAATCTTGTCCGACTACTGAGCCATGATTTCCGCTTGTCCCGCTACTAAGTGTTTTACCTTAGTCATTTTTATAAATATTCTCGCAATTATTTCGTCCAAACTCTAAAAAACTTCAGATTTAACGTTAAATGCACAAGCTTAGGACCCAAATCAGATTAAGTGATAACATTAAGTGACAATTACGTATTCGTCGAAATTTTAACAGAACATTATACATTTGCATAATATATATGTGAATATATATATATATTTACAGTGTTAAATACTAAAAATATTCCGCCCTCCTCAACCGCTCTCGAATCCCCCCTTAGCCCCCCTCAAATTACAGGTAAATCCGTTAAATTTTTACGTGTTTTAAGTAATCGTGGTTTGTTTGTGCCCCCTTAACCCCCTTTACACATCTTCGGCCGCCCGTCAAAAAATCGATCGTTTTCTACGCGATTTTACATAAAAATTATATTTAATTTTTTGTTGGCCCCCCTTTAACCCCCTCGCCATCCTCCTCACAATCCTCCTTGCCACTTGTCTCGATTCTTCTTGCCGCCCCCTTAAATACTTAGAAAATTTGACCCGATGCTTATTTTCATAGACAAAGATGGCTGAAGTCACCCGAAAGACACTATATCGCTAACTTGGCCGAAAACAGACAAAAAATTCCGACTATAGACGAACCACTTCACGATAGCCCTCAAACATCGTCAAATATTGCCGATAACTGGATGCAGCCGAAGCCGATCCTTTACATCTGCTTAAAATTAATTTTTCCCGCACAACTAATTTAATAGAAAGACAGATGAAGAACAATAAAACGAACTGTTAGTGACAATAGTTATAAAAAGATAACGGCATAACCGTACGCTTTAGCACAATACAAAATAAAAATATGATACAACTAAAATACCTACAACCAAATAACCAAATACACTCGCACGCTTATAAAGGGAAGATACGTATTATGGGCAAGTTACTCGACGGCATTTTAATTATCCATAGATTTTGAAAAAACTAACATTGACTATTAATTTGTTGGCACTATTTGAAGCACTAGACTCAAGAAAACGAATTCCTGCAGAAAAAAAGATAAAGAAAAGTTCTTGAAAAAATTTAAGTGAATAAAAAGCCTAGTAATTTTTTGTATATATTATATGACTCCTGTTGTAACTTTGTCCACCTCACTTATAATATATGTCCATATTATAAGCCACGCAAAGAATTACTTATACAAATTTACAAAAAAACATACATGTTTAATATCAAATATTTTTACAACGTTAAAGTAAAAAAAATTATATTTGTGAATAAAGAATATCTTATTACTAAGCATAACTTGATTATTATTTAACAAAAAACGATTTAAGTTATTTTAAAGTTAGGCAAAATTATTATCATTCCTTTGGTTCGGTCTTACATCTCTTAACATTTAATTTCTTTAATCTATCTTCAATAGCTTTTGTCGCTTTTTTGGCTTCTTTCATTCCTTTATTTTTTTCATCCATAAATTTTTTCCTCTCTGCTTGATGCATTTTTTTTACATGCTTCTAATTTCTTTTGTTTTGTCAAATTTTCTTTTTGAATACAGAAGTCCCAAAACTATTTAGTCGCTGCAGCTGCTACTATCTAAGGCTTTTTATATTTGTCAAGATTTTCTCTTTTTTTTTAGGTAAATAATCGATGAATAGTAAGAATCAATCAGAGATGCGTTTACATCGAAAAGTACGTGTAATTGAATGAAAATATTGCAAAAAAATGGAATACTTTTGAAGTACAAGATATATATATAGGAAAAAAAACCTTGGCACAAGCTACATGATTTTCTTTTTTGCTTTCCATGGGTTTCTGTTTAAGATTCATAATTTTTTAGTAATAACATTTTTAGAAGATAATTTCTTCTTATCTTGACTAACAGTTAAAGTAGGATTGCTTAACAATAAGGTTTCGCCTAAAAAATATAATTAGATAAAAAGTAGTGAAGTTCAACTTTTAAGCAAAAGTATAAAAATATGTATATATTTATTTTTTGATTATTTTAAAGTTATTTCTTCATTGATTTGATTTGAATTATTGATCGTACCACTCGATAAACACATATTGATATTTTGTTCTTCGAAAACATCAACATACTCTATTTTAACATCTTCTGATAAGGTAAGACTGCTGCTACACTCCAAACTATTTACTGTATCATCATCAATCACAGGTACTTGTGCCATCTCTAAATCTTTAATATTATTCAGAATTGTCTTACTATAACTAATTATAGAACGAAAAATTCGTGATATTTCTGGCACCAATGCAAGTGACATTTCTTGTCAGATGAGAACTATCTCCATGCTCAAAGATTTATTAGTCGAAAAAGTGCAAAAAAAAAAACATCTTAAACCCTTATTGTTGTCAAAAATTTAGACATAATTATATTTTAAAATTTTTTTAAGTTTTTTAACTTCAGTCAGTACAAAAAATCAAATTCTAGCTAAAAATTTTGTCAGAAAAAAAGTTAATCGAAGTGTATGATAAAAATCAAACTGTTCTGATTAAATTTATAAAAAAAAATATTATAAAAAATAATAAACATGTAGTAAAAAGTGTAAATACGATTAAAGTACAATAATTTATTCTTAAACCGAAAAAAAATATAGAAATATAACAAGTGTAAAAATAAAACAAATGTAACCACTGCTGTTCGACTATCTTATAATGTAAATAGGGTACCAAAAGTTTCTTATGACTGCGTAGAAGCTAGTTCGTTATCATATTTCTCTATGCTCTGCTTATTAACATTTACATTTCCTTTTTGTTTTTTTTAATACTCAAGCAAACCTTCGAATTTCTTATCACGATTCTATATTCTACTTGACTTAAATTCTTTAAAATGGTTTTGTATTTGTTGATCAAGAGATTTTTAAATAAGAATTTTTTGCTATCCTTATTGTAAGTTCTGGGTGATGTTTGACAAAACCTTCTGTCTAGTGTCGTCCACGTCTATTATTGATAAGCTTAGTCTTTGAATTTGATATTTTTACATACTCTGGCACACAATCTAAAAGTACTTCTTTGATTAGAGGGTACGCTCTCCCAGCCTACTAACAAACGATTATGTTACTATGTGAGATTAAATACGGTAATGTACGATCCTTTAAAAAATTTTGGAACAATTCGAAAATAAAAAATTCTTTAGTCGCGAATTCCATTGTTCGTAAACTGTATACCGGATCAAAAAAAGTTTATGACTTTTACGTATGCATAACGAAAACTATGTTTTGATGAATCTCAAGTATTTATGAGTGAGTCTACAGTTTGTGCTACATACAATCGTCGTCTTTATTTGCTCGTCACTTGCGCATTTCTTACTCTGCCTCTCTAAAAACTTGTGTCAGAGTGTTACTCTTTTCATTTGTGACAATTTTATTGTTTTAAACTGTGGCAAATTTCAGGGAACGACAAACAATACGGACAAATATTTAAACACGAAATGAGGTTTTTAAGCAAAAAGTAATAGCACCATCGTATAGAGTCGATATTTTTTTTTAGACTGTCCAAGCGAGTTAAACATATTGTGCTTGAGCGAAATATGCGCCGCACGCGCAAGGTAGCCCGATCTTGCTGGACACGCCCAAATACAGAAGCTTGAGGCGGGCAAGAGAGGCATGGATTTTGAAGTAAAAATGGAAAGAAAAAGGAGAGGAAATTGATTTAGATTTACTAATATCATGTTTGGTTTAAATGCAAACATACTATTATATACATTACAAATAAAGGCGCGAAGGGTTAGTCTAGAAATAGGCATAAGAGAAAGGGAATAAACTCACTATTTGCACATATCACAAATGGCCCAAAACAGGTGGCCTTATTTGTAACTAATCGAAGAATAACTTGACATAATAAATAAGAATAATCAAATATAGAAACAAAAAATATAGTAAATAAGAAAGTAGAGGATAGGGAAACGATAGGGTGTATGAAAAGAGCTACAAAGAAAAATAAACTTGACAATATCATAGATAATTTTACAAAGGAAAGGAAGACTTTTGCAAAACAGAAAATAAAAAAAAAATATATGGTAATTGACAACTCTATCATCCGTTACATTAAAAAAAAAAGAAAAAAGCAGAGAGAGAAAAATAAAGCAAAAAAAAAGATCTATATGAATTTAGAAGTTTGTGAGTGATGGACTGTAGGATCTGCAATAAAAAAAATGTACTTAAAGCGCACATTAATATGTAAAAAGGAAAAAAAACAACGAATGAGATGATATCAGTCTGAAGTATATGATTCAAAAATAATGAAGAGATATGCAGGCGGAAGATGATTGATGTCAAAATATAAGATATTAATGTAGGTAAATGAGCAAAAACAGTAAAGATTAAAAGTACAAAAATACGTGATGCGTTATAAATTGTAATATCATGTAAATCTAATTAAATTTTTACATGTTGTTGCATGTTAAGTTACTCTGTTGAAAATAATATAAGTACTAATATAAGAAAATATAAATTTTCTTAAAGTTATGAACAAAAGGAAAAAATGTTTATGTACATAAAAATCTGTACGAGAAATAGAAAAATATTAAAATAAAAAATTTATATTTAAAAATGTTGAGATAGAATTGAAAATGGTATTTTATTATGATCTTATATCCATGATTGATTCTAAAATGCTCAACGATAACGAGAAAGGCTCATAACTGTTTCTATGATGATTATAATTGTGTGAATATTGTAATCATCTAAATATGTATCAATATTAACCTTAAATACTGATCAGAGTCATTATCAGTATTAAATTATTGATA
>JAPYYV010009363.1:0-11982 GCA_030522625.1 Copidosoma aretas | reverse complement strand
GTTTTTTTTTTTTTTTTTTTTTTTATCGCATGATTTTTTATCGCTGAAAAAATCTGTCGCGCCATCGTCACCGCAGTTGAAAATTTTTAATTTAAGTCCCTATAATGGGAAAGCCAAAACACGCCTTAAGAAGCTTTGGTTCAAAAATATGGCACAATTTCTAGAACGCTTAGCTATAAAAAAAGCTGTAAAGTAGTGGCAACACTGGCTTATCGGTAGAAAATTGACGGTATATGTAGATCACAAGCCTTTGGAGAAAATAAATATATAAACTAGGACAAATGGCTAACTAGGAAATTTAACTTATTACCTGTCACTATACGAATTTAAAATAAGATAAATACCAGGAAATACAAATATATAAGCAGACTGCTTGAGTATAAATCCAGTATTGGAGCCAGAAGAAAATAAAGTAGAAGCTTAAAGAGTAATAATCTTATTATAGAGAGAAAACATCAAGATGGATTAACGAATTAATAAAACTGTAAAAAATAACAACAAAATACAAAAAAAGTGGTTTTTTTTTTTAGAAAACAATTAACAAAGAGAAAATAATTTTATCAAAAAGATTTAGTAAACGAATTATTAAAGGTGTACATTTAAATGGTGTCATATAGGCATAATACAGATGCCAATAAGGATAAGTCGTTTGTACACATCAAAGAACTTGACGAACAAAATTATAGAAATTTGTAATATTTGTAAAATTTGTAAAAAAAAAGAGTTAAGAGGTCAAGGGACATACAGATTATTATCACACTTATGACCAGCATAAAAACCTCTTGAGATTATGTCTATTGACACCATTGGAGGGTTTGGAGGGTCAATATGTAAAAAGAACATCTTTATCTATTATTGGACTACTGTACAAGGTCTGTATTTACTGTTACTCTAAAAACACCAAGTGTATGTAAATTTGTTAAATTAGTCAAAGGAGTATTGAAAACGGACGAAATTAAAATAATCGTCAGAGATCAGTATCCGGGGATCAAGTCTAAATGATTTACAAAATTTCTAGAACAACATAACATGAGGCTGATTTTGACATTAGTAAATACCCATATTCTTATAACGGTTCAAACAAAAGACTGAATCATACATTAGTAAACTATATTAGGTGTTTATCAAATGATCTAGGCAAGAAAAAAGCCAAGACGACAGTCACTCAAGAGTGTGTAGAGAAATGTAATAAAACAGAACACGCAGTCACAGGATTCTCACCAAAGTACCTACAAAATGGCTTTCATGTAACTGATTTACCAGAACAGTTAAAGAAAAAAATTGATATAGGTAATTGGATCAAAGATAGAAAATTGGAATATAAAAATAATATCAAATCTCACAATCACAGTAAAAAATTATTATTTGATAAAACCAAAAAATGTTATGATTTTAACGTTGGAGATAAGGTATACATAGAAAATGGCAACAAACTAAACAGAAAGAATTTAGATTAATCATACATCGGCCCTTTCGAGATAAAAGAAAAAAATTTAATTTTAATATTAAAAATCAATACGGGAAATAAATATTTGAATTAACTCTATTTTAAGTAGCCAAGTCAATTCCCGTTGTAATAACAAAAGGAGAGGACACAACGGATAAAGAAGATGTTGATTAGACAAAGTGATATTGGACGAAAAACATTGAGAATGTTCACCCTGATGGAAGGGGGGGGGGGTGATGTGATGAAAGTTTCTTTCCTTCATTTAAATCTGCCACGCTTTATGCATGGTTCAAGTCTAGTTTTAATCTGGTAACATCAAGTTGCAGCTAAGGCATACTATCACATAGAGATGGATAGAAAGAGAGACATTACAGATGAAAACACGTCTGTAAAATTTTCACAATCGTAATTGAGATTAATGAAATGTTTATAAAGATAGTGCGAAAGTATTAGTATAACAAAGGGAATGAAGAAACTTTAACAGGCGTTTCTTTTGTTACAGGTAAGGTTGTAACTATTGTACATAGAATTGTAATACAGTTATTATAACTTTCTTTTTTTTGTTACAGAGAAACGAATTAAGTGTTTATTCCTGAAAACCCTTAATGAAGATATTAAAATAATTGTCCTACACACATACATACACTGAACAAATATAACAGTTTGTTTAGAAAAGTATATTGTACACCGCGTATTGGTACAGCGGTAGAGTTGCTGTTTCGTCGATCATTAAAGTTCATTAGTGAACAGGCATGAGTGGGACTTAGTTCGAGTCTCGCCGCTTGCCTAGAGGTTCACTTCCACTGTTTTTCTTTGGGGATCAATTAACTGCTCTCTTTACGTTACAGACAATGCAAGTGAAAGATGTACAAGAGTTAGTCCTAATGTTTATACGTAGACGCCCGGTTGGAACATAGGCAATACACCAGGCCGTTACGGGATGGGTTTTTCCCAAGTAGTTCCCCCACCTACATAAATTGGCCTGGCAGATGCAGAATGGTTGTGAGTCACCCCTGCCGTTTTTCCTCCCTTATCCCTTCCCACTTCTATATCTTGAGTACCCTGAGTAGTGCACTTAGTAGAAGCTTAGTAAAAAAAAAGATTGTAGTAAATATATTATAGTCAAACATACTATTGTGGTAGTTTTAACGAAAAGTATTCTAATAATTTATACAATAATTAAAAGAATGGTCTGCTTTACTAGGTTGTATAATTAAAATAACTAGTCTTTGGCAGTTTTGACTATAAATTCGTAGCAGTTGTTATGATAATCTCTACGCTCTAACTTTTGTCTCATAGAAATTCTGATCGTCCATAACAAATACGAAAAAATTGAGCAAAAACCTTGCTGTATTGATAAGTTGAATAGAAATTAGTTACTAAATGAGGTCGTAGCTGCTAGCACCGCTAGGTGGAATATAGGGTTATGTAAGAGAGCCACAAAGGTTATACTTATGTTGCGTGGTCCCGAGAGCATGGTGGTCTAGTGGTCTAAGCGTTCACTCAATAATCCGTTGATCTAGGTTAGAGTATTTGAAAATCGTCAATTTTTCAGCAAGCCTAGTTGCTTTTGTTGAGTACTATACTACGTATAAATAAAATACTGTATTAAAATTATTAATAATTGGTTAGAAATTTCAAGATGACGGCATTTAAAGATGCTAAAATTAATAAGTAAAAGAAATACGAGATATTAAACCCATGACACTAAAATATAACGAAACCAAAATAAACGAACATATGTATGTTTACAGGATACTGGTCAGAAAAAGACCTTAGATATTTAGGTACATAAAAAGTAATGAGGTCCAGAACGATATCTTTCTAAACTTCGATATGGGACGTTTTTTTACAAACCAGACAGATTTTAACGAAAATTACCTTCACATCGTCCATTCGGCTACACTTATTTTTACGTGTTTCATATCCAGAAAAAAGAGATACGTATTTTTTTTTCTTTAATCCACTTTAATAGAAAACAGGAGCGATCCAAAATTTGAGAATTTTATGATTTTCGGCTTTGAGACTAACTTTCAAAAATTCATAACTATGGTTCTGTTTGAGCTGGAAACTTTTTCTTTTCATTGATTTTAAAGGTTAAAAAAGAATACTTGATAAAAAAGTTATTTTACGAATGATCATAAACAATTTTATCTTGTTATAAACAAATAAAGTGTTTAAATTGATTTCTAACAATTACTTTACCCTCGAAGCTAGTTATTAATATAACCATCGTATTCTACATTGAATTTCTTATCAAAAACGTATTTTTTTCACTTGGAAAATAATTATTACTATTCGACATAAATTAATTTATGCAGTGTGGTACATCTTATCGGCGCGCGCATTCTATCGTACGCCTCATCTTCTTGCACTATATTTTTTTTCTCTACAATACGAATAATTAATTTTTTTTTTTAGTTTAAAACAAACGTTAGTAAAGATATAGTTATTGAAAATGATTAATAATTATTTTGAGATCTTTGAGAGTAATTGTAATATTAATAATAGATAAAGCTTATCTACTAACTTTCGTATTAGTCATACGTAACTTTGCCTATGTTTTCCATTAAAATACAGTCGTTTCCAATGACTCAAATTTTTCAAATCCAATAACGGATATGTATAACTACATAGTCGGCTAAATAAAGCTTTTGACCTACCTAAGCATTCTTCACCGTACCGGCGATTATTCATTTCGGATTTACCCGCTCATACCTGTAGACCTGTGTGTCCAAGCTATAGTGTGCCTATCGGCAAAGTGTTGACAAGGATGATATGAATGCCTAAGAATATACCACGGAAATTACAAAATACAAACATTCGCACTGACCTATGTTTTAATCCCTTCAAGTTAGCTAGTCATCCAAAAAGAAGAACTGTACAATTAAGAAAAGTGAATGTATATTTGCTACGCGCAATAAATATGCCAACAACTATTAAGAACACAGATGCATCAAGAACACAATAAAAGGAAATGATGCCAAGAGAAATAATGATCAAGGTGAAATAGTACATAACTATATTACATCAAGAGTGTTCAAGTTAACTCCACTTGATACGCGACTAAATAGCATAACATTAAAAACAGCAGCGTTAAGCTCCCTTCATTCAGTTTCCTTTAGCCAGTAAACTTCCCTACTTAGAGTAAATATATATATATTAAATAAATTAATCATTGTTCGTAAATATTACTACTATGGCGGTTTTTTATACAGCCGGAAAAAATGAAAAATCATCAAATGAAGAGTCAGATGTTACAATTGGTACTAAAGGAAGTTTAGCGCTTTTCAGAGAAAGCGCAATAATAATGACTGATCGAGTAGAACAGTTGAGTAAAGGATTAATTTTCTAAGGATATTTACCTGTTAAAAACAAAAATTGATGCAAAAAAATATTCTAAAGAGAATGCTAAAAAAATTACAGAAGCAATTAGGAAAATAGTTTTTTATTTAACTGACGATGGCCCAGATAATGTTGATGACGATGATGATGATAAATCAATTTAAAAAATTTAAAGAACATTTTTATTACTAGTTAAGATGGAACTCATAAAATTGAAATTTTAACTATTTCTATACATTGGTCTTCCAAAAAAATCGAACTTGATTTTTCTACCGCTACTCGACGCATGATATCTGTTTCTAAAACAATTTTCAAAGAGAAAGGAGTATTAGGCCATCAGAACTCTAAAAACCATTCATCTTTAGAAGTAGATACTGTTAATACTATAACTTCCTTCTATCAGTCTATTCACTACACTAAATTAATGCCAGGCCAAAAAGATTATGCAAAAAGTAAATGGAAAAAAATACAAATGCACAAGGGTTTCTTTTTAAATAATTCAGAAAAATTGTACAAATCATTGAAAATCAGTTAATCAACAATATAATGAGGTTTTTCAAAATTTGCTAGCTTACGACCGAGACATTGTGTATTGGCGAAAGCTAGTGGTACTAACTCAGTTTGTGTCCATGCAATACATGAAAATGTTAAGGTATTAATGGATTAAGCAAATTGAAAATCAATCACAGCTGAATCGGAACGATTTATCATTAATTATCATGATCGCATGGATCGTATGGTGTGTGATGTGCAATCTACTGATTGTTTTTTAGTATCGTGTGCTAAGTGCCCTGATGTAAGTAACATCATTGATCAGTTAGATCACAATTTAAAAAAAAAATGAGTCGATAATAAAGAGTTGCAACAGGGGGTTACAACTAAAAGAACTACATTACAAACCTTAATATTAGTGTTAATAAATTTTTAGATTCCTTGAGTAGCGATTTAGAACAATTACTGCTACATTTTTTTTTAGTCAATAAGCAAAGAGACTTTTGCATAAAAAAAAAACAAAAGGTATGAAAAATAAATACATTGTAGTTTGTGATTTTCTGAAAATTACGCTTTTTTAATTCCCCATTCTGTTCGAAGGTATCTATTGGAATAATGATAAGGTAGCAATAAATCCTTTTTAAATATATTATAAAGATGCCAAAGATAAGTTAAAAATTAAAAGTTTTGTTTCTATTTATAAATATTAACGTCATTATACTATTGCTGATCATCTTTTTTAAAAACAACTTGTGGAATTTATCGAAACAAATACAAAAGTCATAAATATAATAATGTATTTTTCCGATGGTGCAAGTGCACAATATGAAAACAAAAATTTTTGTATAAATCTTACCCATTATATAAATGATTCTAAAATTGCAGCTAAGTAGCACATTTTTTCAACTTCTGATGGTAAAGGACCATCTGACGAAGTAGGTGGATCATAAAACCGACTTGCTGCTAGAGCTAGTCTTCAAACAGTAAATACTCCTATCCGCAAACCAAAAGAGTTGTTCAACTGGGCGTCTGAGGCTCTACAAAATATAATGTGTCACTATTCAACTTATAATGATTATAAAGAAGAAGATAAAAGATTATTAACGCGTGTTCAGAAAGCACTAACGATAAATGTCACTTTAATGTATCCTTCTATGGTCCGAGTTTCTCCTCAAGAATTGGAAGCAAAGCGATTCTTATTGCAAAAAAAGAAAAACATTGTAAACATTTTTTAATAAACAAAAACTTTCCACCTATAGTATAAGTTTAATATAAGTATAGTATAGTATAGTATAGTATAGAACAGTATTGTATAGTATAGTATAGTATAGTATAGTATAGTATAGTATAGTATAGTATAGTATAGGAGTGACTGTGAACATTTAACAACGTAACTTAGAACCAAGTACTTATTGACTAATAATATTGTACTGGAATTGTGATAAATAAGAGTATTTTTTTGCTACAAAAATAAAGATTATTATTGTTTGATCTTTTACATTTATGCATGCAATAATTTTATTTCCTAATCAATATTATTTAATTGATCATGTTAAATATCAATTGATATGACACAAAAACGATATAGGGCAAGAAAATGAGGCTTCCAATGAAATTGCGTGCCAATAAAACGTACCGCAATACATAATTTTGATTCATTTTTATTCATAATAATTATTTCCCTAGTAAACAAAAATGTGATTTTGATAGAAAATTCGACGTAGAATACGAAAGTATCATAAAAAGCTTGCTACGAGGGTGGATCAATTGTTAAAAATTGATTTAAATATATAAATGGATGATAACAATCTTAAATTGTTAATAATTTTTCCCGAAAGTATTTTTTTCTGAAAGCTTGTACTATAACTTTAAAAATGAAAAAAAATAGTGGTAGTTCAAATGGAACCGTAGTTATAAATTTTTGGAAGTTCCTGTTAAAGCACAAAGTCACCGTAATTGCGGAATTTTAATCTTCTTTAGCGTCCAAAATATTGTACATAAAAAAAAATACATATATATATACGTGTCCCTTATTTTACATATAGAAACTGTAAAGAAACATTCAGAAAAATAAAAAAAATTTCGGTTAGAAAAGTGTTCGGTTTGTAAAAGAACAACCTATATGCTCAAAATATTGTTGCAAAATGACATGTTAAAAGTAAGTTAGTTAATAATCAACTGCAACAATAATTCGAACATATTGAAGTTTGGCAAATCAATGTTGTAGATCTTACTACTATTTTGGAATAGAATGCCGAGATAAATATTTAGTAACACTCAAAAATGCATTACAATTGATAACATAATTCGAAGGTCGATTATTATAATTCATACGTACGTCACAAATTCTGCTACATTTTTAACTGTATTTTTTTCTTTTTTTTTTTATTACTTTTTTTTCTTACTCGTACAATGACTTTAATTAATTTCTACCCTAGGAGCATCGTTTACGAAAACTTTTTGCTACTCTCGCGCAAAGTATCTGTCGTTGGTAAACATTCGTAAGACTTACGTACTATCTGCTTCCACAGATTCGCAGCAGACTTGCGGCAGAAGAGTGTTTTTTTTTCCAAAGGGGCGAGGAGTGGAAACGTTTAAAAGACTCCTCCGGTCCGAAGGAGTGTCGGATTTATCCGGGTGCCTACCGACTAAAACTAACCTCCTCGCATAAGGACCAGAGCAAAGCACCATACCCTTCTAGAAGGCGAGGGAATTAAGGGTAAGAAGAGGGTAATATAAAATAACGGAGATATTTAGTATCCAGCTCTGGCTCGAAGAGATGAGTAGAGAGGTTCTTACGTGTCTGGGCGAAGCTGGAACACTGGCTGGCATCTCGATAGATTCAATGGATCAAATTAGTGTATCTGGGTGAACGTAAAGTGTGAGTACGCTGTGTTTTGTGTAGGAGGGGGCATACTTGTGAATTGTGTAAGTGTTGATTTTTCTTTATTTTTTGTTAATTTTGTCGATGTATAATTTTTTTTTAACGTTACTTTCTTAACCTATCGTAATATTAAGCTAAAAGACCGCATACAATTTTTTATTATAATTTTTCATTACGTCCAGCAATTCGATAACAATCTTTCTGTTATTAGCTAGTGTGTAAATGTAAATTTTTTATTTACAGGCAAGTAATACTAGTAATAAGAAATATAAAATTGTTACCTTCAAAATGTTATGTCCGAAAATTTTTATTAATGCTTTTTGATTGTTTCATTGAAATTTATTAAAAATAAAATCAGGGTCTTTGGATCTAGACAATGGTACATATAATTGAACATGAGACAATAAAGGTTTATTAAAATGAAGGCCTATTTGATCAAATCTTTGCCCATGGCATGAATTAATCGTCATTCAAATTGCGAAAACGATGATTAACTGTTTTCTATATAAAAGAAATAGTTAAGTTGAATTCTCATCATAACATAAATTAATTTGTGAAATAAACAGATTATTTCCGATTTGTTCACCCGTAATGGTGTAGCTTCAATATTGAATTTACATAACTTGATTATTTCCAATCATGTTCTATCACACAATCTATCATTTATACTTAAACTTTGTAATATTATCAATGTCGCTCCAATTCTCAAATTTTATCCATCTGGTGGAAGACCTCCTAGAAAATTATTATTTTTTTTTATTGGAAAATTGAAATAAATATAATCATCGTATTTATCACCACCTTTATAAGTAGCTGTCTCTTTACCATGATTCGTTACAATTTTTCATAATATCGAATTTTTCCAATGAAAGAATATATGCAGAATTGACATCAGAGTCTTAGTAAAACGTGTATTATAGAAAATTTTCGTGAATAAAACTATTTTTGAGGAAAAGTTAGTAAAGTATGAAAATTCTTTGACCTGATAGGATAGCTAAATAAAATTTTATATTACTTTCCGTTTTTTCGTCACGACACTGGGAAATACCCAAAAGTAATTAATATCACAAAATTGATTACATATTTTGTTGATAGACTCAAAAATATGAAATAACGGATTAATAGAGCAGCTTATATTATTATAGTTTACGAATTTTAGAAGCTAAAAAGTATTATCGTATTTAACGTACGATTCCACGTAATTCGTATCACTTACAAAATAATAATTTATAGCACTACATCTAAAAAAAAATTGATGTTTTTATAAAGTGTTTTGGGATGAATAGCTGAAGAAAAAAACAATAGGATTATAAAGAAAGTTCATGTCCACTTTTGTTTTGATTTACAGTTCTACAAATCTATGAAAAAAAGTATTTGTTACTTATGCTATAAATTAAAGATATATTGCCGCTATCTGCTTTTTTTTTTATAACTGTAAATGTTTCTATTTTCATGAATCCATTTAAAAGTATAATACTACGTCTGTGTCGATTCTTTTAGCTTCCAAAACTTATTTTAAAATCTTTTCTTTGATATTTCTGACGATTTCTTACCAATTGAAAATAACCTTTAGCTTATCCTGCAGAAATTGTTACAGCTCGTCCTAAAGGAAATTATCTATTACTTTACTCAAGATTATTGTGCAGCATTTCATTATTATTTCCATTCATGCAAAATAGAAAAAATGACAAATATAGGACCATATTCCGATGTCAGAGCCCATGGGCGTTGTTTATTTATATTCAATTATTCTTTTAATTAGTTTTTAAAAGATACTATAATTTCTGATGTACAAGTTGGATTACTTAATGGAGTCGAAATGTGAGGAAAAATATTTCAAGACAAAGAGTTACCTGTAGGAAAAAAAAGCGATAACTACGCAGGATTTTCTGTATATTTTCCTTTAAGGTTATCTATTTGTACATAGTTGCATAAGTCAAAATTTTTCTAACCCCTCTGCACACTACCCTATTTATACTCCCGCTGGATTGTCCACACAAATTTGTTAGATTTCTTTGTGTTTTACAGTAAATATTATGTTTGATAGTTTTTAAAAGCCCCCTGCGCAAGCCTTGTGACCCCTGCTACCACCCTGCGCACTTTAGACTACTATTATCGCTGTCCCCTACGCAACTATACGTGCATCCTTCTTGTACTACAGCTACACAATAAGCCGGGAATACCACAGGGAATGAAAGGACAATGTAGGAAAACGCTAAATTTGGGCCACCCACTAAAACATTTCCTATCTACATAAAATCATTTTAATAGGCTCATAATTATTATAAATGCATGGGCAAAACTCGCGTACTGTAGAGAAAACTGACTAGATACCCCTAAAGCAAAAAAAAATTCCCTTACTTAATTATAAACAGACTAATTCTTCTTACCTGAAACAGCCATTTGGATCGCTTTTTTTTATTAAGCATAAATCTTACACTATAAGCGAGCTGACTTACCTAATCATCTATTCACTCACCCACCTTAGCCCCAAAAATCAACCTTATCAAACGACAAGCAGGCTTACTTATTTCACCCTGGTTACAGAGAGTTTCGTCGCTTATTTCACACCAAAATCAAGCTTTTAGTTACCTATCCTCTAACCCACCTCTGTAAAGAAACTTTTAAATGTCCATAGCATGTGGACTCAAAAGACTATTTAGCCACAATATGCGCTCTCGAAGTGCACTACAATGAGGCGATCCTCACTACATTTTTTTTACATTCTTTTTTATTTGTTTCTGATTTGTTTTATTACATTGTATTTCTTCTTTTGATATTTTTTCTTTTATTATTTATACTTTGTATTCTGCCTTCTATGCAGAATTGCTTTAGAGTTTCGAATATGATGAATTGGTTTAAGATTTTCATTGTACAAATAAGTCACTATCCTAAACTCGATCGCTTCTTAAGATAGCGGCTAGGTTTATGAGGATATGAAAATGATCGGAGGGTTAGGGGATCGATTCCAGATGACAGACATATCCGAAATTCCATAATAGTACCATTACATTAGTACAGCAATAAAACACGCGATTTTCTACCTTACAACCGCAGTAAGGACCTCGAATGCTGCCCACTTTATCGTCGTCTTTATCGACAGGCAGATACGCGAAGTATTAAGTAGCAAACGAGTGTCTAAAATGAGTACGTATTTTGATAATAATAGCACCATTTGCATTAATATTAATCCCATAATGTCAGTAATCAACTGGTCATGTATCTCTTGCCATCCAAAATTCAAAATGATCTTTATCATCCACATGATCTGCATAGTCAAATAGGGCCATTTTTCCTTGGCAGGATCCACAAAAATAGAGCTGCAAATCATCTATTTCAAGGCTAGAAAGATCTTTAAGGAATGTCTATTTATTCATTTGTACCAGGACGTGCAGATATTGGGATTCAGATCATAAACTGATTCCAGTACTTTATTTTCTTCGTTTACTTATCCTAGCATATGCTTCTCCATAATTTTATCATAAGCACTTTCATTCAGAAAGTAAACTTTGAATAGTAAATACCAAGAGCAATCAAGAAATCAGTAAACGCTAAAGAAACTGTTGTGTTGTAATTAACATTAGATACATATTAACGCTTTCGACTGAATTTACCGTTGACAATCTCATACATATATCGATTTTTAGATAATACACAAAAAAGATCGGCCTGCGCAGTAGTCAGTAACTTAGATTGCTAATAATCTAGAATATTGACGCCCGAAACCTTTATTTTTTATATCTTTCACAAATTTACGAGAGCCCCTATGTATTAACAATACATTGGTTTCCTACAATAGGTTTTAAAAGTAAAT
>JAPYYV010009362.1:0-11983 GCA_030522625.1 Copidosoma aretas | reverse complement strand
AGCATACCTCGTCGGTCTTTTTGAGGACACAAACTTGTGCGCCATCCACGCCAAGCGAGTGACCATTATGCCCAAGGACATCCAGCTGGCTCGACGAATTCGTGGAGAGCGAGCTTAAATGTCATTCAATACATACAATACATTCATAACTAATACTATTATCGATAGTTTGATCTTGATATTACTATTCATAATAATGGATGGAAGTGTACATTCATTCCAATCCACGTATTGTGTTGCGTGTAATTATAACTTTGGCATAAGCATTAGTACATTTACCGTTTACCTTAGATAATAACTATAAAGCTTAAAATTACTCTTTCTTTCTTTTTTACTTTGAATCATACTGAAAAATTTAGAAAATAGTACATCGTAACACTGTTCACTTCCTTTTTTAGGGCTAGATTCACCAGAATACATATGCTTCGTAATTATTCAGATCCCCCATATGGAAAGATAACTTATTTTAAATAGAAAATGAATTCATGTGTAGCAGATCACTTTTAGTATTATAGGAGGTATTCATTAGGAAAATTTCAATTTTAGTTATCTATCATCATCGTTGTACAACTGTCATCCTTAAACCGAACATAATTAATTTATAATGTGTATGCATATATGAATATGTATGTCAGATTGTGTTCATATTCATATATTGATTCACACAAATGAAAAAGTGTGCTCTTAGAGAATAAGGTCTCTTTTTTTATAGCGAAAATTACATAAACGGACTTTGGAAATCACATCATCGTCCTTTGTGTGAAAAAAACGCATTTCATAAATAAAACAACTTGAAACAAACAAAAAATGTCTTCTAACCTTCGCCTTTTTTGTCACGTTAATAAATCAATCTATAAATGAACATTGAAAAAACTTTTTTAACCACAGACTTTGCAAATTATCAGAGTAAAATTGAAGAGGAAGTAAAACAGAAACATACAACTAATCTGTTGCGAAAACAAATTTTTATTAACATTTCTATTATCTACATATTTAAAGAAATTCTTATTTGGCATATTTTACAGCTTTGTGGAAATTTTAAAAACAATCGAATTTCATAAAAATTAGTATACAATTACATCATATTTCATTTCTGTAGTATATTACACATGTGAGTTTCACACGGCCATGGATTCAGTGAAACTGGAAAACTACTTTTAAAAGTTTGATTATAAATTAATTATTAAAATTTAAAAATATAGAAGATATAAGTTCAAACAAGTTAAGAGTTAACACTAAGTTCGGAACTATGCAAAAGTTGGCGAATGTTAAATTCTATGGTTTAATCAACTATTTCAATAAATAATTAAAAGTTTACCATAACACTTCGTGAATAATAGATTACTTTGATACAGATTGATAAAATTAAGGAATAATCATTTAGTTATACGTTCTTATGCTCAAAAATTTTTTGGGTCACCTTTTTTTAATTAAAAAAATATTTTTTACAAAAATAATTTAACAATCAAGCTCCAGTACCACCATCATGATAAAAAATAATGCTTTGCTCTTTAATTTGATGCAGAAACAAAGTAGAGTATACTTTAGTATCGGATGTGGTTGTTGTTGCCAGCCACAGCGGCTAGTGCTCGCTGCCTTCGATTCCTGCTATTAGGGAGAAAAAATGTGTCAGAGAAAGATTTACTTTCAATGTGTTACTTAAGGACGTGGACAAGAGTAGGTATTTTTAAGCACCATGCAAACATAAAATTGCATAAAGCAATGATGTACCTTTTGGAGTTGATTTTTATTTGATTCTTTTTATTTTTGCTTCTTTAGCTAGGAATTCTTGGAAATCGATGTGGTATGTATTGCAGAAAAATAAAATCTTACAGTATGGAACTTACGTTACTAAGTTTTAATTCAACTAATATTACTCAATCAGTTGAAACTTTAACCAGCTTCAACTTTAAATTTTATGTACAGTTGTATGTAGTATTACATTAATAAATAAAGAAAGAATTTACTAGATACGGCTATTTTACAAAATTAAAATTGGATATGTATGTCCAAAGGTACGTTCAGTTGTGGCGAGGAAAAATAAAAATAACAGCAACAATATGTTTTTACATTCTATTTTCCACGGCAGTACCGTTTCTTATGTTTAAATAAAACAATCTTAAGCTAATTTCGATTAAATATTCAAGGTATAAAATGTATACCCAACGATTTGTTTAATAGTGATACGCAAACCGATTTCATTTAAATGTGATTATACCTGTAACCCTACATTTACCAAAATAATATATTAAGACGTGAGTGAGAGCTATTGGAAAAAAATACATTTATGCTTGAACGAGTCAACTCGCGTAAAGATTTTGGTTTTCATCATAATCGATATAATTTTGCGATTCAAAAAATACACGACCCTTTGGATATATTTGTAAACGTTAACGATCAACATGACCTGCAATAGCTATATACATAAAAACGGTGTATTAATGCCGATCATCAATATTGTTTGGCAGTATAAATCAGGAGAAAACATTATAAAAACACAAAAATGTAATGTGTATTGTGTAGATACAAATATTACAAAGGCGTAAAAAAATGTGTTAGAGTATTCTGTACCTTTATATCTATCTCTCAAATTAATTTTCACAGTATATATGAAATTGCCAAACTTAATTAAAAATTTTTTTTTAATTTAATGAGATCATCAACTGCACTGCAGAGGTTATTAGTCTCATTATTGCTGCATGAACGCGGGGCAACACAAAAATTGAGGAGAATGGAAGACTAAAACATGTGGACGCATTCCTTGGATAATTAATTGTTACCTGTAAAGGTCTCGAACGGTCTGATCTTCTCGTGATGACGCGTTTCTACACGTGTTTAATTTATTTTCCAGAGCCTTAAACAAAAAAATTTTGAGTGAAAATTGGATAAAACAAAAAATTGTCTTAGCAATAGTAGCAGACGTATAATTAGGCAGATACTTTACAGCTTAGGCAGGATGTATTAGTTCGATTGAGTATTTAATAATATATTAATAGGATTGCGTTAAGATATAACTTGGAATCGTGTATGTACTTAAGGTATGTAAAGATAATAACGGGCAAGGCATAGAAAAACAGCGTGCAAAATTGAATGCAAAAAGAAACCAAAAAATCACAAAACCTGTGCCTCATTAAAACATGTGATAGTACGTTTATGGTATTTAGAGGGCTTCAGAAAAAGCTCTCTATGACACACGCAGTCAGCACAGTTTGGTTGGTCTAGCTTGCTGTCTGATACTGTTTTGAATTGTAGTGTCTACTTGAACCAGTGGTGGTTTTGTGGTTGTGGGAGATTGTAACTTTTTTTTTCCATCCGGGCAAATACACTTGACCTTCTTACAGTCCGTGCAGACCCATCTGTCAAGCTGAATACCATAAACACCGTGCTACAATATATTTATTTGGCATGTGTCACGGATAACCGAGTGCCTATTCAGTTAAACTTTCTTGTTATTATAGTTTTCGTCCTTTGTACTGATATATGTACGTATATTGGCGAAAATTTTTCATTTGTTCGTAAACACCAATAAAAATCAAATAAAATGAAAGCCGTGCTATAAGGTCAGTTAACTGCATGCTACAGACACGACAACAAGGAGCAATATAGTACTGTACTTTTGGAGTATAACTACTTGTGGATAAAATTTTGAAAAATAATGTCACTTACCCCAACTTTCTTCATTAGATCACCTATCATATTCATTGCAAGTATTCTGGTGCACGGTATGAACTGTGGTGGGTTTGCATTATTGTTCATATTGTTATTCATAACACCCCCTACTCCATTTCCAACTAGGTCACATACAATCAGAAAAACAGGTACAATTTGAGACAACCGTGCAATTATAAATTTTATAAAAAAATTGTTACATCGTTGATTATCAGAAGATTATGAAAACAAATTACGTCGCAGTACCAATGCAGTACATGTTCTATTAAAAAGAAAAAAAGTTAAAAAATTTTAAAAGGAAATAAATAACTAAAAAAAAACAAAATTTGGGGGGAGTACGATTTCCCGGACGCCGCGTACTACACGCACTACACGTGTTATTTCGTGGCATCCGGGATATCGTACTCGTGCCCAAAATTTTCATACAGATACCAATACTAGTCTACAAAAAAAGTAAATTTTTTTTTGTATACCGAAATTAAGATGTTAACACTTTTTAATCAGTATCATGTTGTCAGTTTTTGTAATCAGTGACTGACTTTCGTTTTTGACTGCATGAGAAAAGAAAAAAGGTTATTAGCATCATTGAATTAATCTTACTTTTTGTGGCAGATGTGTTCAATGGACTAGTATGCGGTGTTTGAGTCTCCAGTTCAACTTGCAGCTTATTACTATCCACGTGATTGTTAACTCTGTAAATAGCAGCCGACTTGTCATTGTCAGCCTTGCGTCTTACTTGCACTTGAAGTTCTTGTTTTAAATCTGAAAGAGACCAATATTTAAAGTAAAAAAATGTTTTCATCAAATTAAGTTGTATCACACTAAATACCTCTGATTTCGTCCCTTAGTCGCTGAACGGTAGCTCTCAAACTTTCCTTTTCGTCTAATTCAGATTCAAGCAAAGCAGTCTTCTCGAGTGCTACATTGAACTTTGCTTCCATCTCTTCTTCTGTCACCTTACTTACTCTGTAAACAAGCACACAGTAAAGACAAAAGTTGAAAAAACAAAACGAAAGCAAATTCAGGGTAGGAGATACAAAAAATTTTAGCAACCTGTGAGCTCTTTCCAGATCATCATTCTTTTGCTCTAGCTCTCTGACATACTTTAGAAGCTGCTCGTTTTGAATTTGCAGCTCCTGAGCCCTGTTCTGAAACATCGTACAGTCCGTACTCTGCTGATCCAGCCGACTCCTTAGCTGCTCGATCTCGGAGACTAGCCTAGAGTTTCTCTGCCTCAGTTCTCTGTTCGTTCTGTCTCCCTGCTCGAGTGACGCTTCCAGCTCCTTCTCGAGCATCTGTGAGTTTTCTTGAAATTCTTCCAGCTCGCGCTCGACGTCATCTTTTCTATTGTTGTCAATAAAATGTTCACGGTAAAAATAAAACATGCAAAAGTAAGCGAGTGTATGCATAAGAAAAAAAGAAAAAAAAGCACTTTAGGTATGGGTATATGAACCGTTAGGTAAGAATATAATTACCTTTGATGTAGCTGGTGCGCCAAGTCCATCCAGTACTGGATCTCATCGTCTTTGCAGTTAAACTGCGGAGGAGAGTCTACTTCCATCATGTTTGCAGTAGCTAAGTACAGATGCAAACACAATGTTATATTTCTATAGATAAATAAACACAGTCCAATACAGGACAACACCAAAACAAAAAAGGGCTTCCTTGCAATAATTTACTGCAGCCACTTAGCTATATAAGTAGTGCTAGCAAGTCATGATGTAGTGACAACAGTTCACCGCGACACCCATGGTCTTCGTCACAGTCCGATGACATGACATGACATTCCACAATAGCTGACAATAATAATGAGCAAATATAATTATTATTCACACTCACACACACTGAATGGTTAACTAGTTATTTTGCACTACTCGAAGAAGGGGGGGGGGGGAGAATAACTGCAGATGTAGAAGTGTGCGAATTGTTGCTGATTGCTGAATGCTGAGATGAAAAACACAAAATACGTCTTCACAGGGTATGTATAGATACGCGAGAAATCCAAGTTATCGTTGTACGTAGGTTCAGTCTTGCGTTTGGCTCTATTAAGTACTTATAATACAGTTTTGCGAGAAGAGAGAGAGCTTTAGCAGTTGCAGCTGCAACAGATAATGGATCAATCTCTGATCTCTATGCTGATCCTCGATTCCCCGTCCAGCGAGATGAAACAAAATGGAGACGTAACTGCTATTCTGCTTCTGCTATAGCCCACATATATATATGTCTTACAGCAGGAGCTATAGTGATTAGTGAATATACTTGAATAGTGCATAAGTGCAATTAGTGCAGCCTACAATCTTTAATATAGTATGATAGTATGTATACAGATGGTCAAAATATTATGTACTTAACAGAAGACAAACGCTCAACGCCTCGAATTTGGAGGGGGGGGGGGCAGCATAAAAAATTATCATACATATTCGCAATTTCGCAGTGACTGCGAAATTCGCACCCCACCGCAGTCTTCAGCGCCGCATGGTGACTCAAGCACGAACCGAGGACTGAGGACTTGAGAGTCGGTGCAAAACATCAGCTGATACATTCCCACAGTATGGATAATACATCAACCATGCCAAATGCTGATTATTAACTGCATGTAGACTTTAAAATTTTGATAGGGGATCAAGTGCAGGTCTAGAGCTAATAGATTATCAAAAGTTTTGCCTCACGGAAGTATTTGGTGAGTCGTGACAGAGTTTTTCATTCGGTGAGTCGAGTCGGTGCCATGCATTTAGTATATATCTATATACATTTTTTTTTTTTTTTTTTATTTCTTTATTCATAACACACATCAAAACATGACGCGACTGACGCGACAACGCGCTGGGGCCGCTGGGGGGGGAGGGAGCATATATATAGACTATAGTGAGTGCATGAGTTGCAGTCATGAGTGTCATGAGACTCATGAGTGTCATGACCAGATGACTACTCACAGTACTCACAGTACTCACACAATTCACTACAAGTGATCAGTGGCTCTGTCTGTCAGTGGCCTGCCTATAGCCTAGCTAGTAGCTGGCAGTGGCCTAGCAATGTAGCAATCCTATAGCATTCTGTCAGTGCTCAACTGCTCAACAGGATGCTCTGCACAGTCTGCACACTCTGCAGTCTCTGCACATTGCTCACTCTGCTCAAGTGCTCGCGTCTCGAGTCGACTCTCGCCTCTCGCCGCTCGCGTCGCTAAGTCGCTTTCGTGTGTGTGAGTCGTCAAGTCGTGTCGTTGTGTGACGTGTGACGACGTTTCTCTCAACTCTGCATTACAGAGAGATAAAATTCTTTTTATTCTTTTTGGCAATACTTCTAGTGTTTATGAATCACATCATTCTTCACGAAAAAAATACAGTGCAGTTTTACTTGCTTTGAAGCGACAGATTTCGTTATCATGCCTATCATTGGCAGCAGCAATTTCAACAAACTGCTTGGTTAGTTCTTTCTTCAATAAGGCTTCCCCAACAAATAATTTTACAGGTAGTTATTGCGTTTTGGTAACTAATTTTTTTCTGTTTTGCAGAAAAAGCTACAAGCAATCTGAAACTCGAGCCCGAGTGGCCGACTATCCTGAGCATTTGTGACCTGATACGTCAGGGTGACGTGAGGTGATATTATTATTATTATTATTATTATTATTATTATTATTATTATTATTATGGTGTTTTTTTCCATCATGATATACATGTATATACATACATTATTAAGTATAGATAATGTCTATTTGGACACTTTCCGTGATGTAAACTCATATGCACGTCCCTTGCACAGACTCTGCTGCAGTGTTTTTCTTTTAATGTTAGTGATGAGTCAATCTGACTGTGATGATGATTTGTTTTCTTTGTACTTGTAGTCAAAATTTCTCAAGTACTTGTATAGTTCGTGCGCGTATCCTGCTTGCTCACGAAATATATGTCAATTTCATCATCATTAGGTTGACTCATAATTAAGGTGTTTGATAGCAGCACAAACAATGCAACATTGTGATGGATTCATTAATTACAAAAACACTTGTAACAATTACAAAATTTACAACTTATAAGTAACATTTTCACATTTTTCAGTCCAAAAAATGCTCTTGCAGCCATCAACAAAAAAATTACTCACGAAAATCCACATACAGCTGGATTCGGTCTACTGGTGAGTATGTTTATTTTTATTCTAGACATTGCTAATAGAGGCAAATTCTATCTAGATGTAAATTTCAAGGTCTTGGAATCTTGCGTAAAAAATTGTGGTTCTCCAATTCATGATGAAGTCTGCACCAAACAGTACATGGAGCACCTCAAGGAAATAGCCAAAACAACGCAGCAAGAATCGGTGAGGAAAAAAATTCTTGAACTCATACAAGCTTGGGCTTATGCTTTTAGAGATTCTCCAAAATACAGAGCAGTACAGGTAAAATTATTCACGAGTTCATTTTTCAATGGTAATTTGATTATTGCACATTGATCCAGCATTATGCTCTGTACGCAGGACACCATGAGAATCATGAAAGCTGAAAACTTTGAGTTTCCAGCTCTGCAAGAAAGCGATGCCATGTTCTCGGCTGACATTGCCCCAGAATGGGTCGATGGAGACAAGTGTCATCGCTGCAGAGTAGCTTTTAATACTTTTAATCGCAAGCATCATTGCAGGGCTTGTGGACAAGTTTTTTGCAGCCAATGCTCGGGTAAATTTTCGACCATTCCCAAGTATGGAATCGAAAAGGAAGTTCGTGTTTGCAATACTTGCTATGATCAGGTCAACAAGTGAGTACCAGTTTTGATTGTCATATACTTAACTATTTCAAAATTTACACTCAGTGTCAATTTCTTATTTATACTAATGTTGATTGTGACATTGTTAGACCTGTTGTTGTAAATTCAAAGGCTGAAACGGATTTACCTATAGAGTATCTTACAAGTTCCTTGGCGCAACAGCAACAGGTAAGTATTTTGAATAAAATCTCTTTGAAGTGTCTAATTATTTTAAAGTATAAAGTATTCTTTTTTTTAGGTGCCACCAAAGAAAACCGAGGAAGAGTTACGTGAGGAAGAAGAATTGCAAATTGCTTTAGCTCTCAGCCAAAGTGAAGCTGAACACAAGGAAAAGGAAAAGAAGCGTGCCACAAGTGCTATAATATCAAACTCGACTGCTTTTTCGAAAATACATTATTCTCCACCTCCCTCTCCCGTTAGTATTTTCAAATAGTCACGAGTTTTCTTGAATATTAAGATAAATTAATCAACTTTATGATGATTAAATTTTAAAGGAACCAAGTCCCAAAATCATTCAAGAAGAAGAGGAGGTAGATCCCGAACTTGCAAAATACCTGAACCGTCAATATTGGGAACAGCGCCAGTCTGCTCTGGAAGAACAGACCGCAAGATTGAATGTAACGAGTCCATCGGCACCGAACATCGGCAGCAGTCCAATGCCACAGAAGATAATCACCATTAAGCAGCAAAACGGCGAAGTAGATCCAGAGATGAAGAGTTTTGTTGAGAATCTGCGATCACAGGTCGAAATTTTTGTGAATCGTATGAAAAGCGACTCATCTCGAGGACGTTCCATTGCGAACGACAGCTCCGTCCAAACGCTTTTTATGAACATAACTGCTTTTCATTCGCGGCTTTTAAAATATATTCAAGATCAAGAGGACAATAGGGTGTATAATGAAGGTCTTCAGGACAAATTGACGCAGATAAAGGATGCCAGAGGTGCTCTGGATGCGTTGCGGGAGGAACATCGCTTGGCACTGCTGCGTGAAAAACAAGAAGCCGAGAGGAAAAAGCAAATGCAAATGGCCCAAAAGCTAGAAATCATGCGCAAAAAGAAACAAGAGTATCTACAGTATCAACGCGAATCGGCTCTAAGGAGTATTCAGGAGCAAGAACGAGAGATGCAGATGCGCCAGGAGCAACAGAAACAGCAGTACAAACAGCTAGCGGGGGGATATCAATCTATTCCCGGCTTCATGGGCCCGCCAAACCAAGGTTCTCCAGTGCGACAGCAATACTCGGCAGTCCCAGAGGCTACTTACAATTCTTTGCCAACTACGAATCCGCAGAGCATTTATGCGTACACTACTGGAGGTGCTGCAGGGACGTATCAGACTCAAGCCAATTGGCCTATGCAACACCAGCAGATGGTCAACCAGTCGGTCATTCCCGATACCAAACCCTCTACAGCGGAAGGTCCGCAGCCTGCAGCGAGCCCTGAAGGTCTCGGGTGCGTTACTGTTTCAGGACCAGGAATAGTAAGTAAAAAAAATTGCTAAACGATGCCGAATTAAATTTTTTCTCTAAATATTTAATCAACAAGCGTTTCCTAATTGTTTTAGCAAATACCCGCGCTGCGGAATCGTCACTGTTCCGGGCGTCCACAACAGCAAATGCCACAGCAGCAGCAGCAGCAGCTAAAAAATATTCAGATCCCGGGTCAAGCTTCCCAGCAACAATCTCACATGCCTACCACAATTCAGCCACCAGCTGGGCATACCCACGCAAATATCGCAAATGATATGCAGATGCCTTTGCACTTGGACTCAACGCAGGTACCACCAGGTGTGCACGTGATGCAGTCTCAACCAGTTGTGCACAGTCACATGTTACCCGACTGTCAGATCCTTCCGCGACAGCAGATTGTTATTGGCCAGGGACCTCATCAAGGACAGGGTATGCAACTGCCACAAGGTGTACCCGGTAGACGTTTGCCTATGCAGTCGCATCCCATTGGCCCTAATATGCCCATTCCAGGTAAAACAGTGTGGAATAATTTTTGTTCTTTCAATATATGAACCAAGGAATTGCTTTTGAAAAATAAATAATGTTAATGTTAGGTTCGAATCCAGTAGTAATGAGAAACGACGTGATGCCGGGTGCACAGCACATGCAAGGACTACCGCAGATTCCGGGCTCGCAGCAGATGCAAGGAGCTCAACAGATTCCAACATCTCAACACATACAAGGCCCAAACCACCAGCAAATGATACAGGCACCTCAACAAATACCAAATCCTCAGCAGATAGTTCAAAACTTACCAAATTCAGCCTATGCATCTCTGCAAGACATACGAGTACCCATTGGACCCATGCAACTGTTATCCCAACAGCAGCAGCAGCCGCAGCAGCAGCCGCCGCCACAACAACAACAACAACAACAACAACAACAACAACAGCCACAGCAGCAACCAATGATTATTCCAAAAGTGGAAGAGGAGGGAAGGAAATCGCCAGAGGTTGCTGAGCTGATATCTTTCGATTAGAACTAGTTGTTGATTTCCTTTTTCTTCTTGTTCTTCTTGCATTTATATATTGAAGATTAAATTTTAGATCGATATTTTACATTGTTGCAAATAAAATTTGGGTAATCAAGTAGACTCCTGTATGGAAAATACTTTATTATTATTATTATTATTATTATTATTATTATTTCTTCTACTGCTGTTACTATATCTTTATAAAAAAAATTTCTATCAAACGTGACTGCTTTGAGTATACATATAAATACGCTTGAGACACAGAGAAAATGTAGTTATGCTTGAGACGGGCGTAAATCTTGTGATTATCTCGGAAGCGTACGTTTATAAATTGTCTCTTGTAAAATTATCCATTACAACCCTAATCTATAATATAATTTAAAAAAAAATTACTATAAATTACTCGTGCATCATAAAAATTATATGTTCATTATGAAAGTGAAAATTTTATTTCCCCGAGTGAGAATAATCCCAGAAAAAAATATTGGCCGTGCGACTCTACTATGTAATCGGCCGAGTGAATCCTCCCCACTTCTTTGGTAGGACCGCTCGACTGATGCTGTGATGCTGTGTGTGGCCAGTGCAGTGATGCGAACGACAGAGAGAGAAAGAGAGTAAAGTCGCTCTGCGCATGCGGCAAAGTCTTGGGTGTTCGCATCACTGTTGGCCGCTTCCAACTTTCAGCGTCCGGAAGTTTAGCAGTGTTGGACTTCCAACAACGGCAAAAACAAGAAGCTGCGTCTATATAGCAGACGACATAATGGAAGCTGGAAGCTGCAGGCTTTCATATTCAGCTTTTCCCGTCAAAATGCACCTCTATAAGTCTGCTGACCTCTCTCTCACTCTTGTGGGCTTCCGCTAGTGTTGCGAAGCCGTCAGACTGACCGTCAGAAAGTGGTCTGCACTGTCTGCAGACCGTCCGGCTGACCGTCTCTGACGAGTGCGTATTGGTCACGTGACAGATGTCGGTAAGGTAGTTTGGCGTGTGTAAACTGAACACTGTTCAGTTTGTACGCTCATACGTTGAGCGTGTAGCGGCTAAACGACATTCAGCTGGTATAGGCTCTCTAACAACTTTCTTTTT
>JAPYYV010009361.1:0-11983 GCA_030522625.1 Copidosoma aretas | reverse complement strand
AGGGCGATCACAACAGTCCCTCGGGCGTTGCTTCGCAAACGCCCTCGGGCCCAGGGATCGCCCTGGCGACATGCGCCACCAGGTACGAAATATACTATACCCCTTTAATCTTTAGTGGCTATACATGTCGCTAAATTTCTTTAAGGCTACGTACTTCTTTAAAATGTTAAAGACTGTATAACTTTAGGTCATTCAATACTATTATTTCTAGATACTTGGCACATATTGATGGACGTCTTTATAGACTATGTCTTAAGGTTCTTTACGGTTTTCGAACGCTAAATGTACCTTTAGCGTGTGTAATATTATGTGTGCCTGTAGAGAGTTTACCTAATATTCATGTCTTTAGATTCTGTAAAGACTCTACATGTATTTGGAGTCTTAAAAGACACTATATGTATTTGTAATCTGAAAAAACTCAGTATGTCTCTCATTTTTAAAGACTATTTATGGCTTCAACGCCTTTTAAGAAGATGAACAACATAATGACTTGTAGTATTTAAAACAATTATCCTTGAAGTCTTCAAATATTATATTGCTTTAGAGTCGATGAAGGCTTTTTTCTGCAGACTGTGCATATCTGTAGATTAGTTACAAATGAAGCATGCTATGAAGAAAGTCTTAACATACTGTCGCGATAGGGATGTTTAATTATTCATATAAATATACTTTTGTAGTCTTTAAAGAGTATGCTTATTTAACACCATAAAAGACTATTTGTCTTAAGAGTCGTTTAAGACCGTTCTTGTTAGAGACTCAGCATGTTTCTAAGTTTGCATAAAACTCAGCATATGTTAAAGGACGTCTTAAAGTTTTTAAAATTTTCTGTGTATTATTTACAGAGTATATTGGTATTTAAAGACTAATTATGCAATTAGAATCTATAAAAAACTTAGTACATCTCTAATTTTTTAGGACTGCGTATGTTTCTAATGCTTTAGGACCGGATTCCCAATTAACAGTCTTCATAAATGTCTTTACAGTATTTCAAAAATATTTGTCCCTAAAGTCTACAAAAACTATTTATCTTCTTAGAGTCCTTCAACACTGTGTCTTTAGCGTCCCTAAAGACTTCATGTGTCTGTAGAATTGTAAAGGACTTATGTTTCTTTAGGTCAGTAAGACTTCTTTCTAGGGACTAAGCATATTTTAAGATTTATTTAAAACTTAGCATACATTGAAGGACCTTTTTAGAGACTATTTATTTAGATGTTTCAAACGCTATGTATATATTTTAGTCTTCAAATAGTATGTCTGTGTAAAGACTTTATATGTACTTGGAATGTTAACAGACTGAGTAAATCTCTTATCGTTAAAAACAACGTATCGCTAAAATGTCTACGAAGAGCATTACAATTTTTGTATACATGTCTTTAAAGTCCATGAAGACTATCTATGTCTTTATAGTTTTTCAAGACTATATGAATTCAGATCAGAAAAACTATTATTTCTAAACTATTTAGCATATCTTTAGATTAGTTCAAAACTTATTATAGATTGAAAACAATTAGTAAATACTATGTATTTAAAGTTTTTGAGCGCTGTATGTGTCTTTAGGCTCTTTAAAAAACATCTTTTTAGACTAACTCTGTCTTTCATTATATGAAAACTCTACACGTACCTAAAAATACTGAGTATGTTTCTTATGTTTATAGACTATGAATAGCTTTAATGCCTTAAAAAAATTTCGAATTGATATTCTTTATGTATGACTTTACAGTATCTAAAAATCATATGTCCCTAAAGTTATTAACGACTATATGAGTCACTGGAGAATTCATAGACTCTATTTCTTTAGAGATATTCAAGACTATATATCATCAGAGATATTGAAGAGTGCATGTATTTAGAGACGGAGAAAACTATGTCTTTGAAGGTATCATGTACTATATATCTATATAAATATTACGTCTTAAGAGACATTAAAATATGTGTCTTTAGAGACATTAAAGACCATGTCTTCAGGAACACTGTCAATCTTTAAAGACATTTAACACTATGTGTTAAGTGCAATTAAAAGAATATGCTTGGAATACACAGAAAACTATGTCGTTGGAGACATAAAAGACGATATTTTTAAAAACATAAAATGATTTCTTCAAAGACACCATATATCCTTAAAGACACAAAATACCACGTATTCAGTGACATTAAAGTATATGTTTCCGGATACATATGCCTTTGAAAATATTGCGATCTGTGTCTTTAAAAATATTACATCTTTAGAGAGGTAATAAACTATGTCTCCAGAGACATAAAGGCCGTTGTCTCTAGCTCTAGAAACCCCATTTCTTTAGTGTCTTTACGGACAATATGTATTTTTAGAAACAAAATAGACTGCGTGTTTAGTGACACCAGAGACTCTCTTAAAGACACTATATGTATTTAGAAAAACTGTATGTATTTAGAAATTTCAAAGACTACGTGTCTTTCGATACACTTATTAGAGACATTGAAGACTTTATGTATTTAGAGACATAAAAAAGCATACGTCCTTAGAGACATCAGAGATTAAATGCCTTTGAGGACAGACAAATGTTGTATGCCTTTGACATCAAAAGTGCTTTTGGAGATACTGTATGTCTTTAAAGACATCAAAGATTATGTCATAAGAGATATCAAAGACTTTGTCATAAGAGACATCAAATACTACGTCTTACTATGTCTTTAGAGAAACTATACATATTTAGAGATTTAACATACTGGCGTTTCTTTGGATACACGTACAACACATATGGAAGACCTTGAGTCTTCATAAAAATAAACGTCTTTAAAGACATTAAAGCCTATGTCTTCGGATAAATTAAACATTACCTTTTTTAAGGCACCATATGTCTCCAGACAAACTATGTGTCTTAAAAGACGTATAATACTAGGTGTTTATTTACATTAAAGACTATGTCTCAAAAGACTTGAAAGACTATGTCTTTAAGAACACTGTCTGTTTTTAGTGACACTATAAAAATACGAAAAAGTCTGTGTCTTTAGAGACACGAAATAATGTGTCGTTAGAGACATGGAACACTACATTCTTAGGAACAAGAAAGACTGTGTGACTTTAGAGAATATATCTCTGGAGACAATAAAGACTCTTTCTTTATATACATTAAATACTAGGTGTATAGAGACATTAAAGATTGTGTATCTAAAGACAATATAGATACACCGTCAGTGACGATAGAGACAGTATCTTGGGAGATAATAAAGACTATGACTTTAGAGACAACGAAGACTATATTTCCATGGAAACATTGAATATTATATGTCTTTAGGGACAGAAAAACACTGCATGCTAGACGCAGGGGTGTTGCAGACCGTATGTCTTTAGAAATATTATGGCTTTAATTGCATTAAAAATTTATTTTGCCACACTCTATGTCTTTAAAGAAACTACATGTTTTTACTAACATTAAGAACTATGTCTTTGGAGATGATAAGAAGTATGTCTTCAGTGACAGTAAATACTATAATCTCGGAGACAATAAAGAATATGATCTCAGAGACAATAAAGACTATTTCTTAGTAGATAATGAACACTGTGTCTTCATAGACATTAAAGACTATGGCTTGAGATACATTAGAGACTTTGTATTTAAAGACATTAAAGACTATACCTTCAGAGATACTAAAGACTATGGCTTCAAATACAATAAAGACTGTGTCTTTAGAGGCATGAAAGTCTATGTCTTTGGATACATAAAAGACTATGGCCAGAGACATAAAATATTATGCATTGAAAGACGCGAAAGACTAAGTCTTTTGAATCATGGTGGACAACATTGTTGGGTACAATAAAGACTGTGTCTTTAGAGACGATGAAGACAATATCAATACAGACTACAACGTTAGGGACGATTGAGACTGTATCTTTAGAGGTGATAAAGACAATGTCTTCAGAGACGAGAAAGACTGTACAAGTGTTAAGTGTGTTAAATACTATGTACTAAAAGTCATAAAAGACTATGTATTTAAGGACACCGTCTATTTTTAGTGACATTATATATATTAAAGGATTTCAGATATTAGAGACATTGATGACTTTACGTCTTTAGAAACATATAAGACTGTACATCTTTAGAAACATTGAAGATTATATGTCTTTAGAGACAGAAAAACACTGTATGCCATAGAAGGTGTGGCGGACAATGTGTCTTTAGAAATATTATGGCTTAGGAGGCATTTAAAATTTTTATTGCTACACTGCATGTCTATAAAGTCACTAAATGTTTTGAGTGACATCAACGATTATGTCTTCAGATATGATAAGGAGTATCGTTAATGCCAATAAATACTATTTTTTAAGAGGCAATGAACACTATGCCTTTAGAGACAAAAATGACTATGTCTTTAGAGGCACTAAATACTATGCCGTTAGAGACATTATATACCAAGCAATCAGAGACATTCAAGACTATGTCTTTGGAGACATTTAAGATTATGTCTTTAGAGACATTACAGGCCGTACATCTAATGGCAATCTAGACTAAACGGTTAGGGAAAACAAAGACTGGGTATTTAGAGGTGATGAAGATTATGTCTTTAGAGATGATAAAGACTATGTCTTTAGAGACATTTAAGGCTATGCCTTTAGAAACATTCAAGACTGTGTCTTAAGAAACTTTAATCACGATGTCTTTAGATACGTTAAATACTGTACATTTAGAGGTATTGAAGACTGTCTTTAGATACATTAAAAACTGGGTATCTATGTACAATAAAGACTGAATTGATCAGGAAGATGAAGACTGTGTCTTTGAAGATGATAAAGACTATGACTTTAGATACAATCAAGACTACCAATTCAGCAACAACACCGATTTTAAGTCTTCACAGATATCAGAAACTATGTCTTTAGAGAGACTACATATTTTAAAAGATTCTTAAAACTACTCGTCTTTGGATATGCCTATTAGATACATTAAAGCTCTTATGTCTTTAGAGTAATAACCGACTATGCGTCTTTAGAGACATTCAAGACAATTTCTTTCAAGAAATCAGACACTACCTATTTTGAAGCACTGTATGCCTTCAGACACACTATGAAGTTTTCAGAGACATAAAAGACTGTGTGTTTATTTACATGGAAGACTATGTCTTTAGAGACACTTTTTGTCTTTAGTGACACTGTATGTATTAGAGATTTCTAAGACTGAGTTTCTTTGGGACATGTTTATTAAAGACTTGAATGACTTTATGTCTTCAAAGACATGAATCACAGTACATATTCAGCGACATTAGAGCTTGTATGTCTTTTGGGACAGAAAAAGACCGTATGCCTCTAAAGGTGTTGTAGACTATATGCCTTTAGAAATATTACGTCTTTAGTAATATTAAGAATGGGTTCAAGACTCCTTATGTCTTTGAAGACACAACATGTTTTTAGAAACATATACGACTATGTCTTAAGAGATGATAAGGACTATGTCATTAATGACAATAACGACTATGCCTTCAGTGACTTTCAAGACTATGTCTTTAGAGACATTATTGACTGTGCCTTTCGAAAAATTCAAGACTATGTCTTTAGAGACATGAAATATTATGTCTTTAGCGACAACAAAGACTTTAAGTCTTCACACATATCAGATAATATATCTTTAAAGATACTACATATTTTAAAAGATTTAAAAAACTATGCGTCTTTGGATACACCTGTTAGACACATTGGAGACCTTAAGTCTTTAGAGAAATAACAGACTTTACGTCTTTAGCGACAAGAATATGCATCTTCAGATAAATTGGAGATTACATGTCTTTAGGGACCGCACTAAACTATTTGCCTTTGAAGGTGTTGTAGACTCTATGTCTTTAGAAATAAGAAGTCTTTTGTGACATTGAAAATGTCTTTTGAGTCACTCTATGTCTTTAAAGACACTGTATGTTTTCAAAAACATTAACGACTATGTATCCAGAGAAAATAACGATTGTCTTTGGTCATTAAAGACTTCATCTTTTTAGAAACATCAAAGACTATATGTCTTTGGAGACATCAGACTCTTTATCTTTAGAGACATATGTCAGACACATTCAAGACCTTAAGTCTTTGGAGAAATAACGTACTATACGTATTTAGAGACATTAAAGAATATGTCTTCAAAACATGAAAGACTATGTCTCTAAAGATACTTTGGGGGTGTAGTGGTAATTAAATAATTAGACAAATTTAGAGTAACTTGTTGACTAGTTAGGTTTTGCTGATAGTTGCCCGTGGCCGATTCGAGTTGCAGGAATTTTTTTGTTTTAATCGATGCATTTTTACCTCCTGAACATGGTAAACCATGGTGTTTGTCTCTATTTTATGTCAATTAATTGTTAACAACAATGTTTTATAACAAATAGTAAAATCGATATTTATTGCTCGAAAAAATTATTTTTAGATTCTTTGGCTAATTTCATACTAAAAAGGTATCTTATAAAATTTTCGTTACCCCATTAGTTTTTGAGTAAAAAATCCCCGAAGATAAAAAAAAAAGCATTTTTAACGATTTTCAATCACGTATTACTCAGCTGTTATTGCATGATTTCAACTCGCCTGGCCTCAAATTTTACCTTAAAGCATGTACTTTTAGATAAAAGAGGATTTTGAAATGTTCGCCGCATCACAACCGCTGTATTGTTGATCAACGCAAGGCTGTTTATGTAACCTCTATGTGCTATGAATATATACATCTATATACATCTATATATAAAGGTATAGGCGTTCATGGATAGCAGGCGTAAAAACGGCCTTGCATTGATCAACAATACCGCGGTTGTGATGCGGCGAACATTTCAAAATCCTTTTTTATCCAAAAGTACATGCTTTAAGGTAAAATTTGAGGCCAGGTGAGTTGAAATTATGCTACAACAGCTGAGTAATACGTGGTTGAAAATCGTTAAAAACGTTTTTTTTTTATTTTTGGGGATTTTTTTACTCAAAAACTAATGGGTCAAAGAAAATATTATAAGATACCTTTTTAGTATGAAATTAGCCAAAGAATCTAAAAATAAATTTTTCAAGCAATAAATATCGATTTTACTATTTGTTTTTAAAAATTGTTACCAATTAATCAACATAAAATTGAGACAAACACCATAGTTTACCATGTTCAGGAGGTCAAAATGCATCGATTGAATCAAAAAAATTCCTACAACTTGAATCGGCCACGGGCACCTATCAGCAAAACCTAACTAGATAACGCAGCCACACACAATAAAATCGACTTTCGCGCCCAGAGGACAGACCATGTCTATAATACGTTTTTTGGGTCGCTGTATCCGAATCCAAGGTCAATTCTACTCTATCACGTAAGGGTTTGGATATAGCTTCAAAAAACTCTTCAAAATCTATTATCTTCAAAAAAAAAAATTTATTTATATTTTAGAAAATGATAGTACAAAAATTTTAAGCCCCGAATCATTGAAATCTATCGTTGGATTCCTGAGATACGACCATACGACTGATTACATACAACTCAGTCACACACACGCATACACACACACAGACTTTTTCTAAAAATGGTATTTTTTTCATTTTAGACACTGTACAAGACATTTCTATCGTATTTCCACAAAATTTTTTTTTACCGAAACAAAGCCTTCTCTGTGAGGAAGCAAAATAACGTGAATTAGAGAGCAAAATACTGAAACACATTATTACGAGTTATTAGAATACATTGTACATTGTGTTCGAGAGAGAGAGAGAGAGAGAGAGAGAGAGAGAGAGAGAGAGAGAGAGAGAGAGAGAAAGAGAGAGAAATAGTAGAGTAGAGTAGAGTAATTATTTATTTCGGCTAAGGGCTCAAGGCCCATCATAGCCGTCAGCTGTATACATAGCCAAAGTAGGCGAGACACGTGGGCTCGTAAGCACACTTATAACAATAATAACCGGATTTCAAGCAGCGTTGATTTTAATATAGGCCACAAATAAACCTTTAATAATAATAAAAAATTTAGATAAACAAAAAGAGAGAGTAGTACACTTGAAAAAAAAAATTTTTCATTCGCAAAAGGTTTATTGTAGTTGCATCTCTGACTTCGGAGTCACCGCTGAGCTCTTCTGAGGTTCATTAATCTATTATAAAATTAAAAAACAATTCTCAAAATTTTATGCTTTTACTCATGAAGTTATTAGAAACAAACAATTTATGATTAACTTATTGATGATTATTCAGAAAAGTATGAAACGATTTCAAATATAGAAGAAGAAAGGAAAATTGAGCTTGTAAAATCTCTTAGACAATTAATGGGCGGCGATTTTTTTCCATCATTTGCCTGCAGCTGAGTAATTTATTCTTTAGCGATTCCTGAAATTGTATGGTTCGACTTTAAACATTAATTTTTTCAACGAATTCTTCTAATTTACAAATTATGCTTGATAACATTTTTACAGTATCCATCGCATACAACAATTAACACTACAGAAGAAACCTCTCTCTGGCAAAGCCGTTTTATTATGTAACACAACGTGGAGGAAAGATACACCACCCCAACTCGACGTACACCAGAGGTATGGTATAGCAATAGTCTCTTCCGAAATTCACTCGAACCAGGTATTTACCGACGCCAGTAGTAAAAGTCGAACCGCGCAAGGCACGCGCCCGTTCAGGGCAACTCGACGAGCACAGACGCATTTACCCACACATACACGAGTGCGAAGTGTAGATGTAAGTGGAAGAAACCCAGTGAAATTCTCAGGAAGTTTGCTCCTCTTCCGCCATCCCTACCCCTACTGCCCAACGCAACACAGGCGAACTTTTTAATTGGAATTCAAACTTTTATCGAATGCCACTGTAAATGAATAATATAAAATCAATTCGGAACTAGGACTAATAAGTCGAATGCAAAATCGGTGCCTGTTTTTGTTTACAAATTTTAGATGGACACCCTTCTAATATGTAGAAGCTTTAAGAAAAGTAAAAAACGCACAAGTTCAAAGTTAGAAATAGAAACTTTCGAAAAATGATTGTTTGAGCTTTATTACAATTACCCATGAAAATAATCCGATTGCTTGGTTGAGTTTACCCCTAGCTGCTGCCTAAATACGAAGAAATACCAAAGATCATTTTTTTAAGTGACCCTTTGTTCGTGCGTCCGAAAAACGTGAAGCCACATAATATCGCACGCATCGGAATCCCGCGCCACGGACACTTTCAAGAATCCGCATCGGGAGTGCTCCCTCGTGGAAGAGGAGAATGAGAAATTCCCCACGAGAACCCTCCCTTTCCGCACGATCGCTGACTTCTCGCGGCTGCTCTTTCTGAAAAGCCCTGCAAGTTTTTTCGGGGAGCCGCTTCTTTTCACGCCCTATTGAGTGCCCCCTTCTCTCTTTGTTTTCCGCCGAGCTGTAATATAGACTTTAAAAGTGGTAATTCTTTTCAATCCGGTGAAACTTTCGTTTTTTATCAGTTTGAGGGGTTTTTTCTTTAAACCCATCCACTTACAAGACGTACGCGCACTACATTTACAGGACAAACAGTGGCGCCCGGATGGAATGTTTGCCCGTGGGAGAGGATGGAATTTTAGAGCGCGAAAATATTTGAACGGAAGATTCAAATCGATTCCTGCGTTCATAAAGTCGAGAATGCATGCGAGTCCGTGGGCGTGAGAGTTAGTGGAAAACTGTTTGCGTAATACTCGACCGTTAAGAGATCGAACAAGTTTCGAATTCATCATACTCGCGCAGAAAAGCTTCGCGTGCCATTTTCGTGAAATTAATTCGTCATTGAAAATTGATTTCATTAGGTACCGAAATTTCTAAGGAATCTCGTTAATTGCAGCCAATTGCTTTCGAAATTAAAATATTTGAAAAATAATTCAATATGAACGTTCTCAAGAAATATGATAATACGCTGGGCCCAAAAAATCTCCGGTATCGAAACAATCCCAACTCCAGTGTTCCGCGCTCAAAATATCAATTTTCATTTTTCATTCACCACCCGCCTCTGTACCGCGATCTCCGCGCAAAGGGCATTAAAAAAACCTCTCTCCCGAGACCCGATCCAAAAATTTCAATTTGTTCTTCATCCAGATACCTACACTCGAATAGAGGCTCCGACATCGATCGGCCCAAAAGAGAGTTACGCAAAAAATCCGACTCTCAGGATTAATCAGACCAGCAGTAGCGGCGCTACATTTTTTTTTTTCGTACGAGATTGATACCCACGATAACGCGGGAGCAAGTTTATGACGACGGTGTATGTGCGATTCGGACAACAAAGGTGAAAGAGAAATGTTTTTTCTTGTCGATAGATACGAGTGACTGCACAAAAGGATTTACGAGTCCGAGAGTGCGTATTGCAAAATTTATATCTGATAGGCGAACAGAACGTAACTATGTGCGCTTTTTGGGATGAGAATACGAACGCGATGTCGTACAGATGGTCTGTCGAGTCGAGGAGATCGAAGGAAAAGTTCATCTTGAGAAGCCCATAATGGTGCATGCCTGTGCTATCAAGGTGGATGTGTGAGTATACAAGTTATCAAGAGAAAAAGGAAAACATTTTATTAGAGTAAACGAAATAACCGTTAATAAATAGAGTACATTTTTTTCGGCTGTTAAATAAAATAGCCTTTTGCGGTGATGATTTTTATACTTCTGCTGATTCGGGTTGTAGTTTGGGATTATTTTCTGGACTTTATATCTTTGAATTGTCCACGTTAATCGATATTTTCCGCGGACTCATAAAAAAGCTCCTGTTTCCACTTACTTACGGTAAGTTTTTGATACTCCTCTAATTCTTTTGTGCGCAAGAACTTAAAAAATCCCACGTACCACGGACCAATCAGATTTTGCGGACGCACTCCCGACGCACCAAATCATATTTCTGACAAACTCTCATTTTCAAACCCTTTAATGTCAATTTGCCGTGGAACTACCTCTCGAAGCCGTGGTGGGTGTATTTTTTATTTCAGAACGCGATTTCAAATATGCACAAAGTTGGTAGGGGAGAAGTTTTCAAGAAACCCTCGTAAAACGAAAAAAAATTATTCCGTCGAGGAAAATACACTTCTGGTCTGCCACGACTTTATAAGAAACAGTAATAATAATACACCCACCCTGTCCCGGTAAATCAGGAAAACACATTCGCGAAAACAAATCGACGGATAACTCATTCTCCGACAGCCGGGGCGAGTCGTCCCGGAGCGCGGAGGAGAAAACTTGTACGCGTGCTGCTATTCCCAGGCGAGTATTTCCGTCTCCCGGTGGATTTACGCACCGTCCCCAATATTACCTATCATAAACACAAATCCAGCGTGCCCGCGCGGAAGGACTGTTCGCGAGAAAAAACGCTCGAGTCGGGTGTCTGCTGCAGAGAGGAGATCTCCGGGCGGAGGACTGTGTATTTTTCCTCCGCGTGTTTACGCAAGAGGAGGAGGAGGTAGGGACTGCGGGGCGTAATAATTTTCCTTTGATCAAAGGGTCCCGCGTTGAAATACGAGCCCCGGCGTTTCCTTTAAATGGCAAAGGGGGGGTCCGTATAGCCCGGGGGCCTTCTCCGCTCGGTTTTCCGCTACCTCACCTTTGCCCTCTCCCGGATAAATTTGGCTTTCTTGCCCTGCTGCTGGTGGTTTTTCTTTTCTTTTCGAGATACTTACACCGACCAAGGCCGCCTTCGTTTTTCTCATTCCTCTTTGATACTTTATTGGCGGTGGGACGTTCCGTGATATAAATCGAGTGAGCGCTACTTCTTCGGGACAGAGAGAGACTGGAGTAATGGGGTATGAGAGCCTTCTGACTTTTTTTTTGGTTTTTCTTCCCTTTTTCCTCGAGAAAATGAGACGCAAAAAGCCCATTTAGAAAGTCAAAAGGTCATAAACGAGAGAGCCAGCCGCGACGACGGTTCCTTTGAGTCTCGGGGGCTTTCTCTGTGTCTTTTCTCGCCGCCCGTTTTATTCGCTTCCACTCTTTTGCAGTTTAATTGTTGGGCGTTGAAATTAAAGTTGATTTACTTTTGTCGTGACCTTTACTGAGGGGTCACTAAACATTTTTTTTTTTTTTTTT
>JAPYYV010009360.1:0-13286 GCA_030522625.1 Copidosoma aretas | reverse complement strand
TTATAGTGTCATACGTCCTTTCTTTTGTGGCACTCGACACTTGGGAGAGGGATGGGAAAGGGATGGGAGGGGGTAGGGGGAATTCGGTGCATTGCCTGAATCCTGACCAGGTGTCTACGTATAAACACCAGGACTAACTCCTGCACACCTACTGTTCACGTTGTTCGCAGCGTAAGAGAAACAGTTAATCGAACCCCGAACAATAAGTATACTGATGAGAAAAGCGAAAAACTATAATATATAAATGCACTGCATCATTGCACTACTGCTGCAGAATGCAGACTGATGCGTGTTGTCTGCTACTTTATGTATACATATATACATGCAGGCCTATACCTAGCCTTACCTACAAATCTGACATCTCGATTGAGGAAAAAAACGATTATTTTGGCATCATGTGTTGCAAACTTTAAAAAAAATTGACTGAATAAAATTGAACGAAAATGCTTGAAATATGCTTTAAAGATGTCACACTAGGGCGCTCAACTCATTTTTTGGCTCTATTAGACATTTTTTTACACAAGATGCAAAAATTTGAACTCAGTGTTAACTTTGCGCTAAAAATCATTGCAAAAACCAAAAATGAAAAAAATTGCGTTTTTTTGCCAATTCAACAGTTGAGCGCCCTTCATCTATAAATTTTAAGACGAAATCTAAAGTTTTATGCGATTTCATGCAGTAAAAAAGGAGAAAAGTTTGCAACGGTAAAACGGCTCTTGATGACCATAACCTCTCCCTCCCACGTCCTCTTAATCATTGATTGATAGTTGATTTGTTAATAAATAGTTTATTCATAAATTTACCTTTTGTACGTAAAGCCATTTGAATAAAAACGCTCGAAGTACTGGGTAATTGGGATTAATGGCTTGGGATTACGGTTATTTGCTTATCAATAAAAAATGGATTAATAAATAATTTTTCCATCCCTTGGGCGGAAGTTTGCAGTTCCACAGTTAGGTTAGGCTAGAAGAAGAAGTACTTTTACCCACACCTTCGTGGAACAGCGGAGTTCTCGGCTTCGCCTCGGGGCGTCATATCACGTTCGTGCGGAAGTTTCGTTTTCCCTCCTTGTAAGAAAATCTACTATTTATTGATGAATAGTTTATTGTTGAATCCACTTTTCATAAATTATTAATAATTTACTTATTGCTGAATATTTATTAATAAATTAACCTCTAATATGTTATTTTGTTAAAGTTGCTTAGAGTACTCGTTCATTGGGATCAATCACTTAGGATTAAGTTGTACAGTTTTGGTATATTTGAATTTGCCGCTGGCGCGTGCATACTCTGGTCGGTACTGGGGTTATACTTTCGATCATAATGTGAACAGACAAGGTTTGCTACATAGCACATGCTTTTGACAACGGGGAAACCAATTAGATTAAGGGCAAGTAAGCTCCATATTTGCTTAACAAAAAATATGTTTTTCAATACAATCTTCTACTACTACGTCTAAAACGAACGAACTATGTTCTAGTGTAGCAGAAAATAAAAAACTTGACGAACAGTAATACCGCTAATAAAACAGATAATATATAGGGGATCCGTACACTTCAGCTAAATATTAAATTCAAATAAATTGAAACCTACTCACTTAAAACCAAATCGTAAAGTTAACTCGGATTATTACAATATATATATATTAATAAATAATTTATCCACTAATTGAAAAAAATTTTAAAGAAAAGCAAAATATGAATCTCTAGCTACTTCAACCAAATAACCCAATATACTTTAACCTGATAATCGAAGTACAAACAAATAATTAAAGTCAATACTATTTATTATTTTTATTCATTGAGTTATTGGAAGAGTGGGGTGATTATAGAATCGCGTGTTTGTAGTAAGTATAGAAAAAAGTGGCAATAGAGATGAAAATTTTTTTTGAGGAACTTGGACACCAATGTATGAAGTTATACTTCTTCGGCACGCAACATATGTAGATGCAGCTGAATCCACCGCTACATACGTCGATGTGGCTGATTCTGCCGTAATGCGTTCGGCAAAGAACCCAGCTATTACGGGCGTACTAGGATGAATCGTACAAATCTAAAGGTCGAAATTTATTTCTACCTTTTGTGCAAAGATATTTTAAGAGCGCTTTAGTGGGAGGAGTTCAGAGATCATAGTTACTTTATTTGATAATTCAAAATCCGTTGAATCCAACGTTGTCTTTATTCACCTCCCTAAATCTGAAAATTAAGAAGATATTTGCCATCAAAGTTTGTAAATCATCAATAACTCATTATGAAGCAACCTGAAAAAAAACTTTTATTTGTAACCGTAATTAAGGAGTTTCACATTAAAACAGTGACTCTGTAGTAGTAAAAATTCTCAGCTTTCAGGTAATACCTCGCAAAATGTAGGTAACCCTGGAAAAATTCCAAATATTCCATAGAGTATTGATCAACTCGTAGTATTAGCAAGCTCGTTCCAGAAACTTATCAGTTTTTTGTTGAGACGCAAGGCGCACGCTTTTGAATACTTCAAAATTACACTGCAAGTATTTACGAAGGAATTGTATTTTATCAAGTCCTTCTAAACGTATACTCAGATTACTTACAGTTAATTTTTGCGTCCGTATAGAAGAAGCTTTGTATCGGTGAAAAAAAAATTTTGTATAAATACGTTAGGAATGTTCATATAGTGTCTAGAGTAAAAAAAAAAATTTTTTGAAAAAGTCTGCGTGTGTGTGTGTTTGGGTGTGTGTGTATGTAATCAGTCATATCTTAGGAACCCAACGGTAGATTTCAATGATTCTGGGCTTAAAACTTTTTTTTTATCTTTATGGCGGCTCGAAAAAAAATTTAAGTTTTATACCTTATTAAGGTTTTTATAATGATTTTTATAATCAAAATACAGGTTTTTCACTTCTTCAAGGGTAAAGAAAATTTTATTTGAATTCCTAAATAGTAAAATCTAATAAAGCTCCAAAATAACTCTATATTTCATTTTAAATCAACTTGATAAGTTACTTATTTCTTTTTTATTTAAGAAATACTGAGATTTATGTGGAAAATCACTTATATCTTAGAAATCCTTCTAGTGATTTAGATGATTCAACACTTTAAATCTTTTTTTTACACCCTATATTCATTCTAAAAAAAATGTTAAGTTTTATACCCTATTAAGGTTGTTATAAAGATTTTCTATGTCCAAAAAGCGGTTTCTTGCTACTTTTGAGGTAAAAATATTTAAGATCGATTGCTTTAATAGTTGTATCTCATAAAGCAATAAAACGGATCGATTTTAAATTGAAAAAAATTTTTTTACGTTATGTCGTTTTTTTTATTGAAGAAAATCTACAATTTTTTTTCTTGAATCAGTCTTCTTTCAGAAACCCTCCAAACGATATTAATTGTCTAGGGCTTGAATTGTTTCTTTTTATATCCTTGTACATCTTTACAAAAACGTTTGACGTTTTATACCTTATTAAAGTTGTTATACCGATTTTTAATGCTAAAAAACCGGCTTATGCTGTCTTTTGAGTAAAAAAATTTAAATTTGATTTCATCAATAGTTATATTCTATAGATAATTAAATAGCTTGATAAAATTGATTATTATTTCAACTGCAAGATAGTTACATCACGTATATCTATTTCAGTAATAAGTTCTAATTATTTGTTCGACTGTTTCCAATTCAAAAAAATCTTAACGATATTATTTTTACTTTTAAGGTAAAAATTATAATATTATTTTCAAAATAATTCCACAATATGAAGCATGAAAATAGCTTCTTCTGACATTCTTAATCATTCTAATATTTAATTAAATTTTTTTTTAGTTGACGAATTGCAGAAGAATGTTGTTAAGGAAGGTTTGTGCCAATTTATTGACAGCAGTTTCATTATTTAAAGCTTTCTTCATTTATTCAAACAAAAAAATATTGAGCAATCATACGTAATGTAAGTGACAGCACTTAATGTTTTTCACCATACAGCTATACATATATGATGGTGCTCACACATACGTTCTTACAGCAGCGATACCAACTAACACAAACATTCTTGAGTTGGTACCACTGCTCGCTGGAGTCCCCATTAATAACTCACAGCGATGTGTCGAAGGTGGTGTGATTATTGTTGGAATTAGGATATTTGTCGATTTAGTGTGGTTTCAAAAAATATATTAATACTCAATAAATGAAGCACATATCTTGCGTGAAATGAGAATAATCAACATCTAGGAGTACTGCTTAAGGACGTTGCCTAGTTAAAAAAAAATACAGAATTGGTTGAAACTTTGAATTATGATAGATTAGAGTATTCTGAATTCACTGGCGTTTTTTGGGTGTACCTTATAACCTTAATAAAGAGATGTATGAGAACAAGTATAAGCAGTTGAACGTTGGTTATATGGGACAGCGATTAAAAAACGCAATAAAATCAGTTAGAAATAAGACATTTAGATAATTTTTTGATTGTGAACTGAAAAATATTCGATAATTGCACCCTCAAATTTCAAGCTTATGTTATTACGCTTTTTATTAAGAAACGATGAAAACAATGACAAATTTATATGTTCGAGGTTAACTTAACTATGTCGAATCTTGGAGCAAACGAATAATAGTGAGTGGAAAAGTCGGCGGCACTTATAAATGAACTTTAATGTATCGGTACTGTATACACAGATCATTTAAAATGCGCTTAACAATATAAATGAGTTTTTAATCAACGTAGGTAATAAAGTTAACTGCCTAAGAGAGAAAGATAGTAGGCAACGTCCTTAATCTTAACTCAAAAAATCACCTTAATCACAATGAAAAAATTTTGAAAAAATAAAATGCAATAAAAATTAAATGATTCATTAATCTAAAATCGTATTAATGAACAAATTATAAAAAAATATAATTGTACAAATTTGAAGAAAAAAAATTTTTAAATAAGTGTAACCGTTGAGTAACAAATTATTTTTTTATTTAGAAATCAACAAATTAATAAAATGCTAGAAATATTTCTGCATAATTATTTATCGTGATCTTATATATGTATATGCCTTGATGGTGAATATTTCAATTCAGTCGAATTATTATAATTGACTATACCATTAAATGTTGCGCTTATTATTCGATATTTCATCGATCTATGTAGCGCGTTTTTATTCCATTAAAACCAATTATATATTGCCACATAAAATACCAATTACATATGGCATTTTATGTGGCAATATATTATAGGTTTTGGACTTATACTGCCACATGGAAAAACATATGGAATTACAAGTTTAAATTAAAAAAAAATTTTGTCACACATCTGGTTGCTGATTAGTCGAATATCCCTTTTTTTAAAAATAATCTTGTTTCTCTAAGATAGTCATCTTCACTATAAGAATGACAATTATGCGTAATATTGGAGTAAGACAGAGTATACTATAATGGCTGTATGCACTGAAAGCAATACTTACGTGAAAAAGTATTTCTTTAAATTTGATATTAAATAGATGATAATCATTATTGAAAGTTGTAAAATTAGGTCAAAAATTAATTTCTCAAAAGAAAACATATGTAAAGTCTTAATATTAAGATTTTTAATAATAATAAAAAAAATTTCAAATTTTAAACAAATACTAATCATGCTATTTTAATATTTAAATAACTCTTAAGTTATTAAAAAAAAAATTTTTCCGTATTAGTAAAGCTCGATTATTCAAAAGTCGGATTATTTTTATGTTTGTTATAGCTTTTATAGTTGTTCTATGAGTTCTTGAAATAGATAGTATTTTTTTTTTTAAAAGAACGAGTGAGTAAACCGAAAAAATGATACAGTTATTGTTCTAATTTAATGCGTTCGGTCATATATGCTAAGTTAAATTTGATTATGTGTTATCTGAAATCACAATACATCACGTCTGTGTATGAGTCTGAAGTCCTAGCCCAAGCAAAAGTTTTTTCAATGTCCTATTATTTTTTGAATTGAAAGTTTTCTTGTAAGAAATATTATCAGAATAGCAACATAATGAGAAAAAAAATTAAAATATTTATAAATAAATGAAAAATTGTAATGTATTTTAATTATCATTTTTTAGTAGAAGAAGGAAGATATTTAATACTTCTTTACTAAATAAGAGAAAAATTGACTATCTTATAACAAAATTGTATATATTTAAATGCTACTGATTAATATGATTCATTTTATAAATATAAAAAATAGGGAGGTTGACAAGTTGACAAGCAGAGTGCGCAGGTGGGCGAATATACATATGAAATTAATATAAAAAAAAAAATAGGACAGGTTTCATAATATAATTACACAGGTAGCAGAGGAATTAAAAATAATAAGATCGATAAAGGTACATCATTGAAAATTAATAGGATTTAAAGATAATGGAGAAATATGCAGAAGGAAGATGATTCATGTGAAAATATAAGATATTTATGCAGGTAAATAAGACACAACAGTAAAGATTAAAAGTTCCGAAATATGTTTTGCGTTATAAATTATAATATTATGTAAATGTGAAAATAAATTCTAACACGTTGTTGTATGTTTAATCAATTACATAAGTTACTCAATTGAAAATAACATTAGTACTAATATAAGAGGATAATAATTTTTAATAGTTATGAAACGAACAAAGAAAATGCAAAATACCTCGTTATTCGTTCATTTCCTTGCTGTTTTTTATGTTTTATCCCATCCCACTACATCCCCCCTTCCCCCACACATCCCCCACCTATCCCCCTCCCATCCTCCTCCATCCCCCACTCATACCCCTAAATTTCTACATATATAATTAACAGTTTTTTGGTCACGGTTTTTCCGCAAAATTAATTCGGTTATCTTGTGAATTGCATGTGCGGTTAGACCACGTGTCCAGTTGGGTTTGACGGGCTTAATAGTTTGGGAATTAATTGCGTTTCGTTGGGTAGTTGATGTTCGTAGATTTGATTGCGCCAATCAAATTGAGTGTTGTACAAGAGACTTCGATATTTTTTTCAAGAAGTCTTGAACTTGAATGATGGTAAAAAATTGTATAACAATATCCTACAATAATAAAGAAAAATTAATTAATTAATTATTAGTGTAACAATATAGTAATTTATTTCAAAAAAACTGTATATAGTGAATTCTTAAATTGTGAAATTTCATATGTCTTTTCAAATTTTCTGACCTTGAAAATCCTTTTCCACATTTTGTACAAATTTGTTCAGTTTCACATCAACTGTGAATTTTCATATGTCTATTTAAATGTGTAGATCTCTTGAATTTTGTATCTCAATGTATGCATTTAATTGTTGGTTCTCAATCGTGTTTCCTTTGATGTCTAATGAAATTTTGTTTTAAAGTAAACACAGTTTTACAAGTATCACATACGTATAATGATTTTAAATGTGTCTTTTTATGTTCTAATAATTTTTCTGGAATCAAAAATTTTCTTTTGCATACATTGCAGATAAATAAATCTTTGAAGCTGAAAAAAATTTTTTTTTTTAAAGTTGTATTTAAATAATCGTGTGAATTCAATTATATATTGTTACTTTAACTCCATTGTGTGACCTAATATATGTAACAAACGCAATTTTTTTATTCACAATATCCTTTATCTATTAATTATAATTTTTTTTCAACGATTTTTATTCCATTTGCAAGGAAATACCTGAAAAGAATTTTCGTAAATATAAAAAACAGATTATTACGTATTTCTTTTCTGAATTTTTTATTTTCAAATACAAAATTTACAAATGGCAAGTTTTATCTTAAATATTGGATAATATTATAAAATATAGAACATTTTTATATGGATCAAAATTTTCACACTATCAAAAATTGTTTAAACTTTTCCAATTTTCAAAGTCAATAAATAGTAGTTTTTGTCACAAATGTACATCTCTCCAGGGCGGTCCGGGCCCGAGGGCGCTTGCGAATCAACGCCCGAGGGATCGCTGGGACCCCCCTGGTCGGATGCACATGAGTGACAAATATTATTTTTCCTACCGTAGGTGTACTAGGGTTGCAAAAGTACCCGAGGTAGGAAAATGTATTTTGTGTAATCACAAATTAGTCGATTTTAATAATTATTTTAAAAATTTTAATAACAAGAAAACTCAAAAATTTTTGAATTGAAAAATTTCGGACCAAACTATATTTTGTTTTTCCAATTTATTTTCAGATTTAATTTGAATGAAAATATTATTTGGATTTGAATATTTTGAAAGGGCAACAGATAGTTGTCTGTGAGAAAATGAAGGTTTTCTGAAATATAATCCTTCAGAATCGAAACTTTGACCTTGAGGTTTGTTAATAGTCATCGAAAAAGCTAATACAAAGGGAAATTGTTTTCTGTATATAATAAAAGAATGTGATGATGATTTCCTTGTACTTAATTTTATTTTCGCTATAAAAACTTTATATCCTTTCTTGTCACCTGTAATTATTTATGCTTCTATGTTATATTTAGATCAATTTGTTATTGTTAACCTTGTACCATTACAAAAGCCATCGGAAATACTTAAGTTTCTTATTAACATAACTATAGCATTAATTTTTTAATTTAATTCATGTAGTGGAACTCCATCTCTGACATTATTCAGAAATTATATTGGAAAATTGATGTAAATATTATCGTCTGCTCGATATGATTGTTCATCGTATTCACGATTTTGCCAAACACAGTAATTCAGTTAAGATGTACGTACAATTATTTACTTGTTGCTCTGTTTAGGCAAATTATACATAGAATTAATAATTCTAAAACCCCACTGTATACGACAGTGTAGATCGTTAGCAAGAATGAAAAAAAAAAATCGTCCACACTCGAAGCGCTATTCATAACATGATCTCATAATCGTTAGTAACATTCTATTCTTAGTGTTTTTTGACAATTTCGAAAAAAATTACTTCTATTACTCTCCACCATTATATATGCATGTAAAAAAATTGTTGAGTTTATCGTCCTCCATACAATAGAGGATTAAATTTTTCGGAGATCGGTCTATATAAAAGTCTAAACAAATAATATTGTAAAAGTGTTAATTTTTCTTTTTCATTTCTTAGATTTTTATTATAATTTAAACTCCTTTATAAATCTCCGGATGAAAAAAATAAATAAAATACCATTAGATCTACGAAATGCAATAATTTATTTAAATCATCATCATCTGGTAAATTTTTTGGATAATCAATTAAATCTTAATTATCGATTATATCTAAATTTAAAACAATATTAGCACTACATTCTTGTATTAAAGATTTATTGTAAGTATGACGTTGTTTATCAGTTTTTATATAACATACATTCTATGATTCGGTAAATTTTGAATATTAGAAATTTTATGTAAATGTTTATAATTTTATGCAGAAGGATTATCATTTATTATATATACAGGGTGATCAGTTAAAGTACTAACTGATCACCCTGTATATATATTTATTTATTATCAGTCAATTGGCCCAGATGAGGACTTGGTTTACAAACAATTGTTCTATTAATCTTACGCTTATCCCATACTCACTCTCACACCATACCTAAACTACTATAATTTACACTCATTTACACTAAAGGCTCCGTTTACACATTCCCAATTCTTGATTTCTTACATTCTGTCTTATATCTTTTAAATAATTTTATCACTTTAATCACGCCTAATTCGCTATTAACATATTTATTTATAATTCCTTTTACTCCCTCTCGATTTTCTCGCCATTTCGCACTTATTTTACATCTATTAATTATATGATCTATGGTATCTGTTTCATATTACAAAATTTGCACATTCTATCTGACTCTTCTAACCAATATTTGTTTCCAGACCCTATATTACTGCATCTAATTCTGGCTATAATACTAAAATCACTTTCTTTTCTGCACCTTTCTACATACTTCGGTAATTTTTCAACTTTAATGTTGATATAATTTTCGTTATACTTGGAATTCTTATCATTTAAATACTGATTTCCTACATTAAACATTCTTCTCCTTACTTTATCCCATACCCTTTTACCTTCACTGGTATAAATATTTATTGCTAATGTGATCCACCCCAACAAATTAAATAATTTTTTTCTTTCTTGGCTGTACAAATCTACTTCCCCCAGCTTCTCCCTCTCTCTCCAACACAGTTCAACTAGTGTATGATCTTCCAATTCGCTTATCCCTTTCTCAAATTTCATCGCTCTATCTCTCCACGCGTTACACATTTTTTCACAATTAGTTTTCCTATAAACTATGTATCTCGATGTACAAAAATCCAGTTTCAAAACCCACCTATAATAATCTAATTGTATCTTTTCTAATTCTTTTTTTCCCGCCCATTCCCATATTTTTGCACCATACGCCATCACACTTTTAACTGAATAATTAAAAATCAATTTGGTCCGTTTTAAGTCATTCTTGCACCGTCTTTCCCCTAAACCCCATGTTCTCTTTGCTGCTGCAATTTCTTTTACTTATAATTCATTTATGTGCTCCTTATAAGTGCTGTCTCTATTAAACGTAACACCTAAACACTTGAATGTTTTTACTTCTTCTATTTCCCTACCCTTGTAAACCCATTTGTCAGATTTTTGTTTTTTCAGAGCTCAAAATCAGCTTTAAATTATCCAGAAATTTTCTCATCGTACCCAACATATTTAGCATTGCCTCTCTATTTAATGCTAGCAAGACCAAATCATCAGCATAAGCTAAAGACCAAACCCTTATACCTCCTACAACCAGCCCTCCAACATTCCTAGCTTTAAATTCTCTTTCCAACGATGCTAAATATAAACAGAACAAAATTGGACTCAAAACACACCCCTGTCGTACTCCTTTCGTACTCAAAAATTTTTCCGACATCACATTTTCAACTTTTACAGCAACTATGGTTTCTTTGTAGATTTCTTTTATTCTCCCAATTGAATATTCGCTAATTCCTTCTTGTTCCATCACTTTCCAAAGCACTTCTCTTGAATCCGTGCCAAACGCTGCCTTTAAATCTACGAAGGCAGCGTATCCCTTATTTTTTTGTGCCTTGGCCACCTGAACAACGTGGTTTAAAATATACAAGTTATCCATAGTACACCTCCTTTTTCTGAACCCTGCCTGCGCTTCTGGTAGTATCTCTGTTTCCTCGATTTCCTCAACTAGTCTTTTCCTTAGTATTTCCGCATATACTTTGTAAGCTGTTGATAGAATAGAGACCCCCCTGTAATTATTCGGTATATTTGTATCACCTACAAGTTTACTGAATAAGTTTCCTCTGCTATATTTTCAGACTTCATTTGGGATTTCATCTATGCCAGCAGATTGTTTCTTTTTTAATGCTAAGGTTGCCGGCAGGATTTTCGTGTATAAGATCTCTTTAGACCCTAAGTCTTTTTCTATGGTAACGTCTCTTCTTTCTCCTAACCTACTTTCCATGCTTGCCTTTATAAGCATCCTGAAATGTTATTTCCAATCCTCCAATGTTATAACATTCTTTTCAAAACTTCTTTCTTTCTTTGTATTCCCGACGAATTTCCACACATCTCATTCGTTTCTAATACTTCGAAGTTGAGCTTGTTCCATTTCTTTGAATTCTTTCTCCTTGTCCTCACATAATTTCTTCCACTCCCTCCTTTCTTCTAAGTACTCATCTTTATTCATTTTGTCTCCCCTCCATTTATAGTATGCCGTTTTAGCCTTTCTTTTTTTAGAGGTGTTCGACCCCAAGTCTAAATTTTATAATACCTTCTTGTGACCATGCGATTACTGATTTTTTTCCTGTGTAACTTTTTACACACTTATTATTTCTTTTCTTATTTCGATAGTCATACACAAGTGTAAATGGTCTTAGTCCACCCTCCCTTCTACCTTAAAATTTTGTATACAATCTAGCATGCACCCATCCACCATAATGTAGTCCATCACTGAATTTCCTCCAGCTCCTATGTACGTGAACTCCTGTCTCTTCAGCAACCTTCATCCACCCATTCAAGATAGTGAGCCCTTTATTTACAATTACTTCGATTGATTGCTCTCTCTCTCTTAACTACGATTTTTACTTTTGGAAAAATTGTAGTTAATGATATTTAAAACAAATCTTAAAACCATTTTACAGAATATTAATAATAGTAAAGATAATCGTGCTTTTTTACATGTAAATTAAATTTTCTAATCGGAGGGAAAATCTTGTAAATTATTTTATTTGCTATCACCAACAAAAATTGTTTTGTCACCACTTGAAAACTATAAAGATATTGTTTTCTATAAAAGTATATCTGAATTGTTATATGTACAATCAAGCAAAGATCACAAAAATATTTTGTAAGTTATATTTATACAAAATTATTAAATTATTTTTTATAGATAGTTCCGGCGAATCGAGAGAAAATTTTGTGTATTCAAAAATAATTGATCACACTATTGTTAAAGGTAAAACATTTTTGTCAATGACATGGGCTGAAATCGCATCTATATTAATTCGAAAAAAAAAAGCAAGTCGTAGAACTTTTTGCATGCCATTAGATTTGAATAATATATAAAGTGAATTTTTGGAATTTTAATCTACTAAAAAAATATAATGCTATTCAAGTTGTACATTAAAAATTATTTTAAAAATCCTCATAGTGTAAAAAATAGTTATATTCTAAATGCCAAATAATGAATTAACAATTAATTTACGTTCGTAATCCATAACCATTCTGTATATCATAACTAACAGTATAAAGTTATTAAGGGTCTCAATGTACAATTGTCTTTTGTTTATCAGATAGCTTAAAATGGTATACGAAGTGGCACAATGTAAAACGAATAAAATAAATTCTTGTTTAAATTATTAAATGGTTTTAAATAATTGATGTCAGTTTTTAACTTCTGTAGAGTCTTCGACGAATTAACAGCACTTCTAAATTTTTCAATATTATAGAATTTATATTTAGAAACTAAAAGAGACTTTGTTCTACCCTTATCTAATTTCATGATATTTTTGTTTATTTATTGATAAACCTAGAAATCTAAAAGAACGTTTAAGAGAGAAATTTAAATGAAATCATATTATAAATGTCAATCGATAATGTGTGAGCTGCAGGAAAGCTGAGGGAGAGAAAAATAGGAGAACGAAGGGGAGGTGAGGAGTGCGAACGGAGGGAGCCATGAGGGAGAGCGGGGAACCAACCCAATAATAAATGGGTTAGAAATCTTGTATAAATGAACAAATAACTACGTAATTTAAGAGGGAGTGGAGGAGGAGCAAGGTGGGGGTAAGGCTCATTTTTGTTCATACAACTATCCCGATCAGAAATCTAAAGGGGCTACCTCAATAGTTCATGAGGCCCTCACTAGGCTGCCTCAGGAGTGCCTCAAGAGGTGCATCACGGGGCGTAGT
>JAPYYV010009359.1:0-11986 GCA_030522625.1 Copidosoma aretas | reverse complement strand
ACGTGTTAAAAGAGTCAACTTTGAAGCTTTATACTTTCAAAACGGTACGGCTGAGATTACTGAAATTTAAATGTAACATACATTGATACCTAAAGAACTAATCTTCAAAATTTGAAGACAATCGTCAATAAAGTTATTTTGGCATAAGCGTCCTAAAATAGCTAAACTTTGAGATTGAATATCTAGAAAACGAAACAGACAAACCTCTTCAAATTTTGACAGGTTTATTGTAACAACAAGAAGAACGTCTAGTGAAAATTTCAAAAAAATTCATTTAAGGGTCTTATCTCTACCGAACGTCCATAAAGTCTCACTCATTCATATTAGATATACAGGCCAATCCCGAGAAAAACAGTCGTTGTAATACATAAAATATACGCCCAACAGATATTTTTTAAAAACTACTATTATTTCCGATGCCTTGAAGGATAAATGCCAAAGATGTTGATCATTTTGCTGCGCTGATTTGCAAACATCCGTATTATTATATGATACTTCCATGCTTTTAATATACATATATAGTCATACAGTTGTTTTCTGGATTTATTTACATTTTTAAATATGTCTTGTAATATCTGTTATTGAAAAGTCGTTAAAAACTATTTCAAATAAAATTAAGTTTAGTACAAAATATATTCTATGAAAATCATTGATTGCCTGTAACATTTCACAAGTCAAGAAGGACTGCGTCGCACATCAACTTTCGTGAAATATAGTTTCACTGATAACTGTTCAGTAGTCCTAGCAACAACTCCTAGATTACATATGAAAAAAGAAGCAGCACAGTTGGCGACTTCATTTTCGAGTCAATCAAGTTCGATAAATACTCATTTCAACACTATATCTTATGGACGAACTTAGCTTTTTTTCGCTGATTCTATTGGAATCATAAAAATGGTATATTGACGACTTAGATTTTGAGTAAATTGAGAAGAAAGTAATTTGTTGTGTCCTGCGCATGTGCAGATGGTAATATCACACTCTTATCTTCCTTTCAGTAGATACTTTATAGTTTTTTCAAGCAGTCCTAACGTTTTTAATTAAATGTAAGGTTAAGAAAAATGAATATTATAAAAAAAAGTAAAAAATTTCTCTCATTTTACATACACCCCTCGAGTGGCCCTCACTTAAAACGGCACCAAACACCAAAGCCACCTTAAATTTCTACTCCTGTCGGCAGTCCATTTGTTGTGATTGTGTTACGATTGTGACAGTTTTTTGATTGTTACAATTATATTCAAATCTTAATTCTAAATCTAATTTAAAGTCAAATAAAAAGTCAGAATTCCGTTGCTATTTATTGATAATAATTGGTTACAATTTTCACTTATATGCTACATTTATAATATACATTATTTTAGGATATAAAAAGGTTGACAAAGCAACCGTTTGGGCTGCTTGTTTTACTGTGACAAATATTAAACAGGCTTAAAGATTCTGCTGCAAGCTACATTCCATCTTGTAATTTTGAAATAATTTTTCGATACTCTGAACATTTTTTGAATGACAGCATAATGTTATTTATGCGTCCAAGAATGAATCTTATAGAAAATTTTTTCGTATGCTTCTAAAGTATTGAAATTTGAAATTTAGCTTAAAACATACTTGACAATGTTTTGAGATTGTTTGGAAGCACAAGAAAAAATGATTTACATCAATAAATTTTGAATACGCAATCGTTGAAAATTTTTATAATCAATTTGTAAGGATTATACATTTATCGCAAATAATAACATTTGCGTAATATACCTGTTTTTTATTTACACAAAACAATATTATTCTTTTATTTTACGTGTTCGCAATAAATTTATGTAGTCTTATCCTGTAAAATGTATTAATAATATGTTTTTGATTTTTAAAAATGTTTGATGTAAAGTAATCCACTGCATTTTTTTAAATGACTAAGACATGTACTAACGTGATTTTCAGAAAATTACTCATGTAAATTACTCTATCTATACATAAGAATGATAGTAACACTGTTAAGAGTATACATGATAAATTTTTTTCAAGAAGGAATTCTAGGATGAAATATTACTGTATACTGCAGCGAATCGCAATGTATGAATGTATAACTAAGTCGGCAACAATAGTATTAGCATAAAAGCGATCTTATTTTAATACGCCAGCACAGTACAAACAGCGTTATAAAATTTTTCTTAATTTCCATCGACGATGTAGCTCCCAAAATTATGATTGTGAGAGTTGCTTAGCTTTAGGCTTATCAAAGCAAAAAACAAACTCACAACTGATACATCTGATGGTATCAAGTGTTGCTGCAGATATAATGGCAGGAGCTAACCAGTACTCACTTTACAGCATGGCCTCACCCTCTTTCACTGCTCTTGTTTTTCCGTCACCTTCGTCATTTCTTGCTCTTAAGCATAATTTTAGCTAGTTCTCCTCCTATTCGCTACGCGCATGTAAATGAGTGCCCATCCTGGACTGGCAAATCAGGCAATTGATTTTGAAAACTGGCTTTCGATTACCAGTGATCGATTTATGCCGCACCTCAGAGATCTTGGTCAATCAACTATAGAATATACTACTCACTCTCATACCTTTCTTTTCTTATTTTGTATACTTTCCTGTACATGTTGATGACCCTGAGCGCAGCTACTAATAATATGCTACTCGAGGTCAAAGGAGTTTTTGTAGACGGTCTGCCGATCATAAATAAGTAATTTTATGTTAAGTGTACTGATTGTCTCGCTTGCTGCGTTAGAAATAACTTTTATAACTTTTATAGAATGTATGTATCCATACCTCGAACTCTCCTTCTCCCAAGACTCACCGTAATTTTGGCCTTAAATTAGTTCACTTTTACGATAGGACTTGTTTCTTTTAGCAGGCAGGCGTACACATAAAACTATACGGGTGTCCTTTTTCTCAAGGATTTTTATCTCTTTTTCTATGATGGAGTGTGTGTACCCCTAAAATGTTTCAAACAACTAAGTTGCAGTGTCTATTAACATTATATATGAAAAAGGTAAACTTATTATGCAGACAATACTTCTGTTTAAATCTATTATTAGCCACGTCTCTCTTTTTTCTTGTCAATTGAGAAGGTCAGCCTGCTCCATAACATTCTTGTTCAACCAGTTTTGTGACGACTTATTACCTAATACCAACAACGAGTCAATAAATTGTATTAATAAGCTTTTGGGGCCTGCTTCGTGATGCAGTCTCTAAAAAAAATGACTAATAACTTAACACCAGATTTTAGTCTTTCTCTATAGCTTTTTGGGCAGTACTTAGCGTATATAAATTGCAATCAACAACTATACAACTGTTGGTTAAGATATCAGCGTCCTCAAGTGTAATATTGCTTAAACTATCTTTTTAACTGTCGTTGGCAGACATATTATATCCTGACACGTTCTATAAAAATATAAAAAGGCCTTCTATTCGATATATTTTGGGAAATTAGGTGTACACTTCACTTTTCGTTTCTATTGCAGCTATATTGGTACAGTAAGCATTACACCGCAGAGCCAGCAGCTGTAACAGTGATAAGGACAAATGAAATAAACCATATAGTGGTATGCAAATAAGTGGACAGAGCTGGGTCTCGAACCAACTAATAATTTACAATATTTAGAGCAAGTAAATTAAAAAAAATTTGATCTTTTTACAGATAAGAAATATTTTTCACCCGTAAGTAAAACCAATATTCAAATTCTAAAAAGCTTATTGTTTAATATTGGAAAAAATTAAGGAATAATATTTTGTACATCGCCTTAATAGTCTTTATTACCTAATACTATAATATTATCTTTTGTACAGACGCAGACGTTCTTAATAGGTGATGGAACAATAATGTGCAGAAAGACTGCCACACAGTGTCTCTTTTTGGTTTTTTTGATTTCAAAATAAAATATCTCATGAATGAAAACAGGTGCACACATAATTTTTTTTGGAGAATACTCCTTATGAAAATTAGATTACAGGAAAAATATTTAGAATTTGTCTAAATAATTTTCTAACCTCAAAAAAAGCTTCACAATTCGCCCAAGAGTGAAAAAAAAGTAAAAGCGTGTACTTATAGGAACGTTAGGCTTCTATCAACAGAAGGAAAATATCCACATTCGTGCATGTACACTAAGGTAACTATTTATATTGTATTCAACTACTTTTAGTTACTTTACATAACCACAAAACTAATAAAAGGGGCTTTTTTACGATTTCTGATAGAAAATACAAATATCTTGATACAAAACCAGATAGACACATAATTTTTATTTATAAACACTTCTTATGAGTTGTAGAAAATGGAAAAAATATTCAAAATCCGTCTAAGTAATTTTCTAACCTCAGAAAAAGGTTCAGAAATCGAAAAAAAGTAAAAAAAAGTAAAAGTGTGTACGTAATGAAACGTTAGGCTTCCATCAATCAAAGGAAAATATCCACGTTTATGCATACACACTTAGGTAATTATTCATATTGTACTTTACTACTTATAGATACTTAACATAACCTCAAAACTAATATAGGGGCATTTTACGATTTTTTGGTATAAAATACAAATATCTTGATACAAAACCGTAAAGACACATCATTTTTTTTAATAAACACTTCTTATGAGTTGTAGAAAGTGAAACAAATATTAAAAATCCTTCTCAGTAATTTTCTAACCTCAGAAAAAGGTTCAGAATTCGCAAAAAAGTAAAAAAAAGTAAGTGTGTACGTAATGAAACGTTAGGCTTCCATCAATCAAAGGAAAATATCCACAATTATGCATATACACTGAGGTAATCATTTACATTGTACTTTACTACTTATAGTTACTTAAAATAACCTTAAAACTAATAAAAGGGGCTTTTTAAAGATTTTTTGGCACAAAATACAAATATCTTGATACGAAACCAGATGGACACATAATTTTTTTTTAATAAACACTTTTTATAAGTTGTAAAAAATACAAAAAATATTGAAAATTTGTCTTTGTAATTTTCTAACCTCAAAAAAGGTTTAGAAATCGAAAAAACGTGGAAAAAAATTACGTATGTGTATGTTAAAAAGGCTTAGCTTCTGTTCACCAAAGAGGAATACTCACATTCATGCATATTCACCTAAGGAACCATTTATATAGTATTTTGCTACCAATAGTTACTTTGCATAACCTCAAAACTAAGAAAGGGGGCTTTTTCCCAGTTTAAAAGAATGTTGTAGATTATACGTAGATTTTGGAATAAAAGACACATAGAATACATGTATATTTCTCGTAGAATAAACGTAGATATCTAAGTAGATATCTATGAAGTATCTGTCCAAAATTTCTTCGTAGAGTCGCCGCAGAATCTACGTAGAATGTATGTGGAATCTGCACTTGATTTGAGTGAGATCTACGTGGATTCTATGCTGTTTACACGTAGATGTTATGCAGAATCTACGCAGAATGCATGTCAAATCTACTCCTGATTTAAGTGAAATCTCCGTAGTATCCATGCTGTTTATACGTAGATATTATCGAGATGATGCATATATTCTTTGTAGTTTCTTTATACACTCAGCATAGATTTTACATGGAATCTACTTGGATTATATAAAAATTATAAGTAGACATTGCATATTATCTTCATAGAGTCAAAGAGGAAATCTGCATAAAAGTTCATGCACAGTCTCAACTGTCTAATAAAATCTTTATAGATTCTGTCCAGATTCCACGTAAATTCCATTGTAAATTTACGTAAAAATAGCACATTATCTATCTTGAATCAAATACATGGTGTATGTTAAATGTACGTAGAATCTCTGCAGAATGTAGACCATGTGTAGGTATAATCTTCATAAACTTCACGTAAAATGTATGTTTAGATTCCACATACATTCTACGTAGATTCTGCATGAAATCTACGTATAAACAGCATAGAATTTACGTAGATTTACACAAATTCTACGTTGATTCTGCATAAAATCTACGGATAAACAGCATAGAATCCACGTAGATTTCACTCAAATTAGGTGTAGATTCCACATACATTCTACGTAGATTGTGCGTAGACTCTTCGTAGATACTTCGGACAGATACTTCGTATGATTCTATGTAGATATCTACGTAGATTCTATGTAAAATATACGTTTATTCTATGTGAGATATACGTGTATTCCATCTGTATTATATTTAAGAACCTACGTATAGTCTACAATATTCTTTTTAACTGGGTTACGATTATTCTATATTATACAAATTTATTATCAATACTTTATATTTTTTGAGGTGAGAAAATCAATTGGATCTATTTGCAACATTTTATTTATTGTCTACGATTTAAAAGCAGTGTCTTACAAGACGAATTAGTCGTCTATCTCTTTTTATCATAAAGATGTTTGTATTCATAATTCAAAAATCGTAAGAAAGCCTTTTTTATTAGGTATAAGGTTATGTTAAATAACTATAAGTAGTAAAATACAATGAGAATGGTTATTTAGGTGTACATTCATGAACGTTAATATTTTTGTTTGGTTAATGGAAGCTTTACGGTTTTATATACACATACGTAATTTTTTTTCACGCTTTTCCGATTTCTGAACCTTTTTTGAGGTTAGAAAATTGCAGAGACAAATTTTCAATATTTTTTCTATTTTCTACAACTCATTAGAAGTGTTTATTAAAAAAAAGTATGTGTCTATCTGGTTTTGTATCAAGAGATTTGTATTTTATACCAAAAAATCGTAAAAAAGCCCCTTTTATTGGTTTCGAGGTTATGTGAAGTATCTATAAGTAGTTAAATACAATATAAATGGTTACCTTAGTGTATATGCACGAACATGGATATTTTCCTTTTGTTGATAGAAGCCTAACGTTCCTATAAGTACACGCTTTTCCTTTTTTTTTTACTTTTTTGCGAATTCTAAACCGTTTTTTGAGGTAAGAAAATTACTGAGACGGATTTTCAATATTTGTTCTATTTTCTAAAACTCATATGAAGTGTTTGTTAAAAAAAAAATTATGTGTCTATCTGGTTTTGTATCAAGATATTTGTATTTTCTATCAGAAATCGTAAAAAAGCCTCTTTTATTAGTTCTGAGGTCATGTAAAGTGACAATGAGTAGTAAAATACAATATAAATGGTAACTTAAGTGTATATGCACGAGTGTGGATGTTTTCCTTTGGTTGATAGAAGCCTAACGTTCCTATAAGTACAAACTTTTACTTTTTTTTCACTCTTTTGCGAATTGTAAAGCTTTTTTTGAGGTTAGAAAATCGTTTGGACAAATTCTAAATATTTTTCTTGTAATCTACTTTCCATAAAGAGTATTCTCCTAAAAAAATTATGTGTGTACCTGTTTTCGTTCTTAAGATATTTGATTTTGAAATAAAAAAAAGCCAAAAAGAAACACTGTGCGCCGCCCTTTAATTGGCATGAAGCTTACTCTTTAAAATGTTCTACTTATCTTATCTATGCGCTGCAATTTGAAATAAAAGGCATTTTTTCTTTTCTGTCAATAATAAAAATGTTGAAACAACAAAGAAATATACCATATTGGATCAAAATTATTAGAGATAATATTTAAACATTAATTTTAATACATATGTACAAATAGGTGTCTTTATTCACAATTTCATGTTCATTCATATTTTCCAACAATAAATATCTTGAAAATTTTTTGACAGGCTGTCCGAAAAGTTTTAGTATCTCTTCAATAGAAAAAAAAAGAAGTATCGTAGGAAAATTATCAAAATGGATAATGAAGCTATTGTAATGCTCAATGAGATATAACAAGTAAGGTAATCGAAGTCAAATTTTTTCAACCCAAAAATATCAAAAAAATCGCATTATGCACATCAAAAATCGTTAGAACAACACTATCAAGGTATGAAACTTGGCTTTTTTTTTAAACCGCTATCAGGATAAAAAACCGAACATTTTAATCTACACTACAAAAAACATTTTTAATATGTATTTACAAAAACTTATTTTTCGACCAATACAAAGCATCCTACATAAGAAAGCAAAATTCTGTATCGCGAAAAATCGTAACCCGCTTATATTTATTGAATTGATAACGATACATAAATTTATAGGTTATAACTTTTTCCGAACAAATAAAGGCACGTTACTCGTTTTGACAAAAACTTTAAGAAATAACATGACCTAAGTAGTATGTTCGACTCTGTAGTACTTGCATAACTATTTGTGATTCATGAGCAATAAATTATGCAAATACTACAGAGATGAAATTAAAAAATTCCTAATGAGAGCTGTATCCCTAACTAAATATAGCACAACCCGCTGGAGCCACCTCAATACGTAGCAGTTCACTCAAAGTATACCATTTATATAAGAATAAAACTGAAATAAAAAGAAAGATCAACTTTATTGTTGATGCCATTTGCAATTGGATCGAAAAAATCTAGATAAATAATGTAGCATGCACATAAAAAATACTTCTAATTGGATTTTGCTTCCTCTTTAAGGTGGTTCTATCGAGAATGCCTATATATATATATATATGTATATATTTCATCGACTTTATATAGAAGTAGGCCGGACGTAATAAATGCACAGTAAAAAGTTTTTTTGTAAACTTACTAGATTGAATGTAGAGCAGATATGCGACCCATATTAAATGTAGTATTTTCACCAAAAAATTATAATATTGCCAAATGCTTGTTAGTTTACTATGACGCTAGTAATATCAACGTACAACTGACGTTTCAGCAGTATTTTCACAAATAGAATAGTAACGTTGCAATATCGTTTGTAAAGTTACCATACACCTGTCATTTTTATGCAGACAAAGCGATGGAGGCTGCGTGTATATATATATGCATAAGTACAACTGAAGTAGTAAAAATTACGTTTGAATTGTAAGTTTATAAATTATACAGGGCGTGGCCTACACTATCTGTAGTACCTTTAGGAATGAAATTGTAAATCGATATTGATAATTTGAGTTCGTAGTGTGAATTATTACATTCAAGAACCGTTATTATTATTTACTTAAGTAGAACTATCTTAAAATTATTTTACAAATTATGTGAGAACATGCTTACAAATAGTTATAAAAAATATAATTCAGAAATTTTTTGGAGTAAATCTTGTTTATTGACTCTCGCTATCTGTACTTATGCTAAAAATAGCATTTGTAGTCATAATTTTGTGCTTGATAACATCATTTCGATTTTTGACAAGTAAATGCAAATCACAATCAGTTTTTTCAATCGAAAAACTTTTTTGAAAATATAAAAATACAAACAATTTTTTAGCATTCTACCCATTATAACAACTCACACTTATAAAACTATATTTACTTATAATTTTTGGTTTGAATGAATTTTCGTTTTAGGACATTTAATGCCAAACACAATGTTTTTCCTACATAAAAAAAAGAAATCTAAAACTATTAAGATAGCAATAAGATAAAACCTTGATTATTCAATCATTACTTTTGAGCAATTTCAGTTTAATGTTTTTAAAAATAGTCATGAACCGATTTACTTAGGTGTGAACTTGTTTTTTCTTTCCTCTATGGGAATCTTCAGGTATGATCCTTAAGTAATCATACTGTAAAAATAGTATGAAGCACGCTGCTTCATTTTAGTAAAAGTGCGATAAACTATGAAGTACGCAACTAAGAGCAATCCTAGGGCATCCATGATATTAAAAACTTTATCTTTAAGTATATATTTATCCAGAATTAAATAAAACTTAGATGTTGTAGAGTATATTAGGCGTTCCTAAAAATCCTTTCCTGGAGGGCTATTAACTAAAATTCGAGTAAATGAGTCACGCAGATAATAGCATGTGGCTTATTGAAAACTTTTACATTTAATTCATAAAGATATCATTCACTAACAGTACCTGAAACATCTATATGAGGGTGATCATAAACAATAAAAAATTGATTTGTTGCAGTTCTATGATACAAATAATATAATAAAGTTTAGAAATGGCTTTTCTTCGAATTTAAAAGTGTAACATTCTTGAGGGATTATTTTTATTGGAAATATCAGAAAAATAGTTCTCACTCTTTTATGCGACAGAGCCATTTTTCATTGTATTAAAATGTACCTCGATGACTTCAAAAATACTGGTTGGATTCTCTTCGAAATGCATAAATATGACTTGTATAGACGTGTGGGGACCCGTGGCACTACCACGTTGTCGACAACGACAACTCGCCTGCCTATGCACCAGCCCACCGTCACCCAGTGCCAACTACGTGGTCCTCGAGTCATCAGGTATGAGTCCGCAGCGTGACTTCCGAATATCGTTAATTTTGGCGATAACGGCGTTTAAAATTTTTCTGTCCATCCATGCGGTTTCTTATAGCGACACATTTTGATTGTCATCATTAAACGCCGTATTGAGCAAGAAAGTGTAACGATCGCGTGTCCCTTGGTTTTTGGTGTTCGACGTAACTATACTTTTTTGCTTCATTGTGTTACTTTATTTTACAATGCTCCATGCTGATAACGTCAAAGACAGCGTCGAAATTTTACGACTGCGGGCTAAGCTTGCCAAAGCAAGAACTTAATTAGCATCGAACAATGCCGGAAACGTTGATTAAATTTTCATGTATCATCAACCTCAAATCCCGTTGTTTATGCGTGCAAAACCCCATCACGTGGCTCGCTCAGGTCGAAATTACCATGCGCAGCGCCAGCATCACTTCCTCACAAACCAAGGCTGACTTTGTCGCGGAAAAGCTGAATGCAAACGCGTTGTTGCCGAATGATTTATTCGAGCAAGTCAAGGCTCGAGTTTTAGCCACGTTCAGGGGATCCGCAGAAATACATCTGTGCCAGCTTTTGTGCGATCAACTATCACTTGAAGGTAAGCCCTCTTTATTATTCTGGACGATTTTCTGGCGATCCTCAAATCTTCATCGAAAACTATCGCGAGCACATCTGCGAACTCAGACCAGTGCCGGTCGAGCATCGTCACAAACCTCGCTCAGTTTTTTATAAAGATCTACGTTCCTGCTCTCACGGTTTCCTTCGTGTAAAGACTCTCAAAAAGCCCCTTGAGCGCACGTATACTGGACCACATAAAGTGATCGAACGCATTACCGATCTTGACTTTAAAATCGACCTGAATGGCACTCCACGAACCGTCTCTACGGAACTGCTCCAGCTGGCAAATCTAGTTCCTGACAATTCAGAAACCCCAATGATCGTCCTAAGCACTCCCGGCCACCAGTTTAAAAATCCAGCGCCAATTCTTAAAACATACGGGGTGTGTTCAAAAAATACCCGGAATGTTTAAATTTCGCGGGTTCGGAGAATACTATTGTCAAAATTTTTTTTATTGTGTTGGTATGCATGCCCATTAAGTATGATAAAATTTTCAGCTGCATTCATTGTTTACTTTATATGTGGCAGTTGCTAAGGTTGGACGTGTTTTCATGAGCTCTGCGATTTTCGATTGTTAAAAAAAATGAATCAAAGAATTTGTATTAAGTTTTGCGTAAAAATTGAAATAAAGTGTAACAAAGTGTGCGAAATGTTAACAAAGGCCTATGATGAGTCTGCTATGAAAAAAGCAAGTGTTTACGAGTGGTATCAGCGTTTCCAAGATGGCCGTGAAGACGTTGAAGATGACAAACGCCCCGGACGCCCCAGCACTTCAACAACCGGTAAGAACGTGAAAAAAGTGAAAGCAATGGCTATGAATGATCGCCGAATCACAATCAGAGTAGTTGCTGATGATGTTGGCATATCGATTGGCTCATGCCATGACATTTTTGCGAACATTTTAGGTATGAAGCGCGTGGCAGCAAAATTTGTTCCAAAATTGTTGAATTTTGAACAAAAACATCGTTGCTTATTCGTCATTTTTTGGAAAAAAATAACACTGTAATGATGCCCCAACCTTCATATTCGCCAGACATGGCCCCTTGTGACTTTTTCCTTTTTCCAAAAATCAAAAAAATCTGAAAGGGTCGTCGTTTCACAAGCATAGATGACATCAAAAGTGCATCGCTGAAAGAGCTCAAAGCTATCCCAAAGATCGAGTTCCAGAAGTGTTTTGAGGAT
>JAPYYV010009358.1:0-11988 GCA_030522625.1 Copidosoma aretas | reverse complement strand
AAAAAAAAAAGAAAAAAAAAAAAAACAAAAAAAAAAAAAAAAAAAAAAAAAAAAAAAAAAAAAAAAAAAAAAAAAAAAATATGTAGCGTTTACTTGCAGACTTCAATACTTACACAAAAATCTAATGCAATGAAGATTATTATAAGTCAGTGAATACTTTCCATGGCCCATCGTCCGCAGTTTGTTCTACAGTTGTATGAAGGCTGTATATAAAGTACTCATGATTTTTGGTCATTATTTAGAAAAAGAATCGCCCGCATCGGTATTAGCTTCTTTACTATCTGCTGCCTCTTGCTGCTGCTGCTGCTGCAGAAGAATAGAAGGGAACACGGGGTCGTCCGGTAAGAGTGGTAAGTAAATATACGTAAACATCAGGTATAACTTACTTACTTATTAAATTATAAAGGCTGTGCATGCATGCAGTATGAACTGCAGTCTCTCCCTCACCTCACCCCTTACGGCCCTTACCGCCAGAGCGGCCAGAGTACAGCTAGCCCTCAGTCAGGTCATCAGGTGTCTGTTTTTATTTTTACGTGTATGGTGACGAGTGACGAGTGACGACTGCATTACATGGCTGCACGCACTCGCACTCTATATATAGAGTCTGGACAGGTCTGGACTCCAGCTAGCTGCTAGACAGTGGCCTGGACCTCTGGCCTGGACTTTGTTATTTTTTGTCTCTCTCTCTCTCTCTCTCTGTCTACTAAATATTTGGTTCGTATTTGTTTCTTACTGCATGTGCGCGCATTCTGATTATTACAAATTAAGGAAAAAACGTAGACACAATAGACGTATAAGTAATTAAGTACCTACTAACTGGAGAGAGTTATAATACTTATACCCTCACGTCGTCCTCGTTAACAAAAGGCCCAACCTACTGCAACGAACAGGTTAACAGACGACTCTTTGGAGGTTATGTTTATAGCAGCTGTAGGACGTGTGCGAGAGCCATCATGGAGCTTTTGAAATCCTTGGCTCCGGTAGTCGTGTCCGAGAAAAATAAACATATTTCTTACTGCGCTCTATTTTCGAGGGGTGCAGTTGCTTAGTTATTTCTGTGTCAAGGTTGTGCGAATGTATCACATTGCTAGAGCGTGTAAGAGATCCCTTCAGAGAATCTTACAGTAATCGCTCGTAGATATAGGAAGAGTCTAATCAAAGGCGTGTGTCCAGTCGCATAATACTTGTAAAGTGCGTGTTTTTTATGTCTTGTTAAAAGAACTGTACGAGTGGTCATTGTCTTTACCTATGTGCTAATATGTTATTTCAATAAATTACAGGTCTCTCCAAGATGAGTGAGGGTGCTCCGCCTAAGAACAAGCGCAACGGCGCTAGAACGTTTAAAAACCCACCGCAGCCCCATATGTGCATAAAAGATCAAGTACTCGTGAGTATATGCTCCTATTATTTAGTGGTTTACCTTTTTTTAGAAAGTATCGAATCAGCCCTCACCGAGCTTGGTGTTTGATTGTTTCAGAGTTCTGAGTTACCTTGCTATGTCAATGTGCTGTCTTGGGATAAGGTCAACATGCCTGCCAGTCCAAACATGCCTGTTCCGCTGTTTGGTGGGATGCAACTGACTCCTCCAAGAACGGAAGACAAAAGCACTCTGGTTTTTGCTGTCATTGCAAATCCCGAGGTTCTCAAAATGAGAGGGAAAAACTGCAAAAATCCAAACGTTAGTTTTATTGTTTGAGGTGGCTTATTAAATTATGATTGCCATTGCTTACATATTTTTTCTCATGTTTTACAGGAGTTAGAAAATTTAGTGGTTGTGTTGTTGGATTTCGTAGAAACTATGAACAATGGCATAAAGTTTAAACGCAAATATGAAATTTTAAAAGACAGAGACATAACCGGTGAACTGAAAGAAGTGTGGATCACTGTCCAAAATCAGACAGAAAAAGACAATACAATAAACCAGCCAGAAACTTGGATAGATGGTCAACCACCTGCACCACAGTATCCACAGTGTACAGATAAACAACAGCAGCAACAACAACAGCCACAACGACACCATCCACAGCCACACATATCTCTGGAGCCACTCCAACAGATATCACAGCAGCAGCAACAAGAGCAGTTGCAGCCACTGATTCCGCCACAACAGCAGCAACAACCACCACCCCATCCACAGCCTCAGATGCCAAGACTAGAGCCCCTACAACAGATATCGCAGCAGGTGCAGCAGCAGCAAATCCAACAGAATCAGCAGATGATGCAGAACTCGTACATGATGCAGCAGCCACCGCAGTATCCACATAGTGCTAATTATATTCCAATGACAGACGAGCGTCAAAGATTTGAAAGATGTAATTACCAGCAACAGAATCAAATGTCTGTGAGTCAAAACGATCAAGCTTACCAGTTGGTGCGATCGTACAACAATAGCTTTGGTCCCCGTATCGATTCTGATCGTTACAATTACCGTGAACGGTGCAGGTCACTGCCAAAACCCATGCCTGAGCAACCACCACCGCCTATGCAACAGCCGTCCCAACAAAACTGCCTTGCATATCAAACACCACATGCGGATATAACATCGTATCATTTTTTCCAGCAATATTTAGACTCCAACATGGGTAACCCCAACTATGGTAACCAGGTGAGTGTACTAAGAATTTCTCCCGAGTCATTTTTACTTGTTTATTTCGTATCCAAGATAACAATACTTCCAAATTCTTTTGAAAATAGAAACAGAAATTTAGTCGAGGGTATGAATAATAATTTACGGTAACAAAAGAAAAGAAAATTTCGTCAGCAATTTTGAAAGCTTTAACAGTGTGCTGTTGACCTAGATCTGCAAACTTCGCTTTATTCTCCAGCTACGTCCGTAGATATTTGATTATTATGTGAGATCAGATAGAATCTTAAAACGACAAAAAAGTGGCCCGCCTGAGGTCATCGCGTTCGCTTTTTTACTCAGGCAGCTTTCTACCTTATCCCTTTAATAATATGTTCTCTCAAATATATATGTATATATTTTGTGCCCTAAATCCATGAAATTATGCGGAACTCGTTCGAATAACCCGAATCTAGTGTAAAATCAATTCCAAATGATTTTATTTTCATTTGCAGATGACTCCGACAATGAATCGCTACAACGATTACATATTAATGGAGTATCAGCACATGGCTACTGGAATAGAACAGCGTCAAATGGAGAGTCAAATGCACGCAGAATCTGCACACAGGATACAACAGCAGCAGCAGCATCATCAGCAGCAGCAGGAACAACAGATGCACGTGCCACCGCCGCAGATGATGCAGCAGCCCGCTCCACAGTACCAGCCGTCCGCGTTGAGTGTCATAGCGAGTCACGCTGCGATCAGTACTCACCAAAGGCCTTATAAATTTTCGCACGTTGGTCGCAACGGTGGAGGTGTGCCAAAAAACAATAAAAGGCAACACAATTCGCCCATGGGCGTGGTTGGCTCAGGGCAGTCTAAGGAAAACATTGCTGACAATACCATGAAGTCCCCTGTAAAGGTATTATTTCAAACGTCGATTATTCAAGAGTTGTATCAATTATTCGTCATCAAATGGTTGTTTTTTTAGGTACTTCAGCGTGGTCCAGCCTTGCAAAATAAACAAGTAGTTTCTCAGTCTTCTCCAGATAAGAGCTCCAAAAATCTGGAAAAGAACGTGGATGAAAAAAACGAGGCTTGTAACATACAAGTTACGGATCTTGACGAAGAGGATGCAAGAGTGAAAAACTTCTCCGAGATGACGCCCGAAGCTGCTCCTAAAAAACAAGAAGCCTTAAATTATGCTGCCGCTCTAAAAGAGTTGAAAGATCTAACGGACTATTCGAAAGAGGCCAAGACTCTGCCTTTAGATAACCCAACGTCATCGTCTTCCGAATCTCATGTGCAGGATGTCCAAGAAGTCAAACACAATCATCATCAGCTAAAGCCGAGAGTAGTTTTCAATAAAGGAATCATGAGGAGAAAGAAACAGTATTCCGCTCACGAGTCCAAGGTAATTTTTCAATATTATATTTTTTATTCTATATATCTTAAGCATGTAAAAATTTTAATAAAATAAAATTTTTTCTTTCAGGTTCGAGTAAAAGATATAAGACAAAATCATGAACAACAAGTGAACTCGCACGCTAATGATAGGCTTCACGACAGAGATTCCGAAGATCATTCAAACGCAAGCACAGGCTGGAGTGCTCATGTCAAGCAAAAATCAGCAGATAGTCCAAAACGGGCTCAGTCCGCTGTAAATAGCATTTTACGACCATTGAGACAATTGAAGACAAGTAATTATAATTATTTCTACAACTTGATATTTAATAATAATTCTTGTTCTAAAAAATTACCCGATTTCAGGTTACACTATTTTGAAAAAATCAGAAGCAACACCGACGACCATGAGCTCATCATCGGACGAAGTCGTGGTCAACGAGATTGCACAGCTATCGATTCAAGACTGCAAAGACACGACGGAAATGAACGCCGTTGTTTCGTGATAAGTTTAAGCCAATAGTAAGATTTACAAAAAACAATACTAGACAGCCTGCTTATTATAATTGAAGTTAAATCAGTGTACATAGATAAGTTTACTATTTAAGCATATAGTAATTTCGGCAAACTTCAAATAGCTTTTTGAAGAGAAGGCGGAAAGAAAAAACCGGTCGAAAAAGATGCAGAAGGAATTTGCAGCGATTCTACAGAAATATCTGTATTTGCTTGGTTGACCTACAGGATTCGCTGGCGAGGCTGTGAAACTGATTCAAAATATTTCCTTGGTGGTTTGACCAAGATGTGGTAAATAAATAAGTGACAAAGATGATACGAAAATATATTTCGTATTTCAAAAGAACTCAGTTCTGATTGCTTTTGAAAATGTGCGCAAAGGACTGATATTAATCTATTTTTTAAAAATATTACTCTTAATAAATTTAAGCTCCCGTTGATTTTAATATGGTGAGAACAACTCTGCGGGGACGCTCTTTTATCGTTCCTATGCTGAATACGCACTAATGTATTAAATTATGCTAAAAGATAAAGAGAAATTATTGATACTGGATTTGATATCGGTTGAATACGTCGAAAAACGTCATTAAATGTATCAATACGAGTATTGCATATAGATTTTTAAACAACAACCATGTCGAAGGTTAGTTATCTAAGGATCTCGTACTCTCTTTTGTATATTTATAGAAATGTAGCTTTAAAATTTTTAAAAAACTTACACATAAATGTTTCGCTCTTTATTCGTTTTAAATTAATTTTTAAATCACTACAAATAAAACGGGATACCTATTTATGATAAGGAATACGCAGATAATCGAACATTCAAAAGAAGTGACACGCGCAGAGTTTTATCTTTAACCAAGTGATTCCTTACGTTTACCGAGAGCTACTGTTGCTTATATAGGCAGTGACTCCCTCAGTGATGTTAAGCGATTAGAAAAAAAATAAAGAAAACGAACTATACGAACAGCCAGCAGCAGCGTACTACAACACATATACATGGTAAAAAATGCGTTATAGTAATAATTGCACTTTAGCCAAGGTGCTTATTTTATTAAAAAATATTTTTCTTGCAGAGTAATTTATAATTTTAGAATAAATAATGCTATTTCTATCTGCACAGTTGATAATTTTTATCTGATTCGACTACTTTTTAAAATGATTACTTGCTGAATTTTTAAACTAAAATTTTTACTCAGAAAATAGTTCACCATAAATTTTACACAAGGTTTTTATATCTACAATGCATCGATCTGTTATCACATTTTTCCGCAACACATCGATCAACATGGTTATTGCTGTATATATATAACCGTATTGTAGATTTGTTAAAGTGTTTGAAAAACCTTGTAGCTAAATTGAATCTTGAGGATATTGTGCTTCTAGCAACTGCTTGTCTGAAACTGTTGAAATTTTATTTTTTGGAAGCGCAAGTAAATTTAAAATTTGATTTGAAATATTTATGATGAATGAATATTCAATGATTTTACTTGAAGAAATAATTTAATCACAGCTTTTACGAACCTCCCAATCGTTGTCAATAGAAAGGATTTATTTTTAGTAAAAAAAATATTTTACTCAAAAGTGTAAAAATTAAAGCGAACGTACTTTTGACGATATACTCGAATAGGCAAGGAGAGACAGCACTTTTGTTAATTCATATAGATTTGGTTTTGTTTAATTTTTTATATAGTTTTTAAATATTTGCTTATCATGTATTTGAAAGAAAATGACATGTGTAATTTAAAATAAAAATTTTTGCATTTAACAAGCATCTTTCATTGATAAACTACTACGAATAAATTTTGTCAGCCAGAATCGTTATTTTACTTGTTATTTAACTTGTTTGTCTGCGGTAATGTCCATACTTGTGTGTTTTTTTTAAAATTATATATCTATGGAAAAATTCAGACTTTGAAGATGCAATAAGTTTGTATTATGTCAAGAACGTTGAACAAAAATGAAAAATGTCCTCGGAAAAAAAAAATGGACATGAAAGTATCATCAACACTCGACTGTCGAACGATTTTTTCTCTCGCGATTACGTGTTCTTTCAATTGCTTTTTCTCGAAACTCCGCACAAGGCTCCAGTTAGGTAGCTTTTCTTTTGCGCCTATACGAAGAATTTTAAACTATGTTCGATCGAATGTTCTCGTGAACTGCGGGGCTCTCAATTTCAATCCGTTGAGTATATTTGGACAACGTCGTGCAATAAAACGAAATTCAAACTCAGTTGATCCTCGAGCTTCGAAGTTTCCGCCTCGATACCGGCCCCAGCGTGCGATCTCCTTTTCGACCATCGGCTCCCACTATATAACACCTGCACCGATTCCCACCGACTTCCGTCTCGAGTCGCGGAGAAAAACAACCGCCTCTAAACACTCGTAATTTTTGACGCACCCCGAGGACATGCGTGTAATATGTACAGGTGCGCTAAACAAATTTACGCAACGAAAAGAAAGTCCCCCGATTCGCGGCGCGCAATGGCCCGTAGCTCACAATACGTACCCACACCAGCATTCGCGCACATCAATTGAATCTGCTGAGTCGGCAAAATTCAGCGTCGCCGAGGGGGGGGGGGGAGTCCCCGAATATTGCGGCTGCTCTCGCGACGCTTGCACAACGACTTCCTCGAGCCCGAACTCGATCATCGCCCCCGACGGGCCCGATCGGCCGTGGGCTGGAAAAAGTAACGCGGACCTACCGCGAAATTTCAATTTTCCCCCAATCACATCCGCACCCTCGTCCGGCCCGTACAGCCGGCAATGACGGGGCGCTCGCGAAACGCGGCTGATGCACTTTCACTCCCGCGGAGTCGCGGTGCAGCAAAATTCGCTACGCGCCGTATATCGTCGCGTCGGAAGCAGCAGCAATGGACTTTCGCTTTCCGCTCGCGGCGGCGACATTATGTGCGCTCGCTCGGGCGTTACAGCGCCGCGCGGCCGCTCGGGTTTTCGCTTTCGCGGGTCCGGGCGCTCCGCGCGCGCAAGCTCACCGTCCGTAACGAGTTCGCGCGGGGCGACGATGACTCTCCGCTTCGCCTCCGATCGAGCGCGCGGTTTTTTTCCCCGTTTTTTCGGTATTTTTCTCGTAGGGTGCAACGGTTCGGCGGTGCGATCACAATCGAGGAAGCAGAGAGAGATCGGGAGCGCCGTTTGGTCGCGTTTGACGACCGAGACTGTGCGCGGCTTTCGAATCGTCGTTTTTTGTTTTTCCCGGCGAGGATGTGAAAAGTGCGCGTAATTGTTGGTGCCGGTGGGGGGAAAAAAAGCAAAAAACAAGTGCTCGCAAGTTTTCCGACCGAGAGGAGGATCAATGAATGAGAAACAGTGATGTGCGATCTCGGGAATTCGCGCGTCGGTGCGGTATAAGAAGCGCCGTGCAGGTTCCAATGAACGCTCCGACGATCGGCGGCGATGAAAGTCATGTCACCTGACCAGTGCAACAGCTGCTTTTGTTGCGTGCATATATATCTACATGGAGTGTGCTTGTATAGTGCGCCCATATAATATAATATTGGTGGTGAATGATGACGTGTGTAGTTGAAAAAACGGCTCGTCCGTAACAGGGGTATTTTTCGGCTGGGAACAAACAAGGTGTTTCCGACGTGCGCGAAAAATGTACCGCAAGTTGTACCAAAGTACACGCATCCATGGTTAAATAAAAGCTACGCCCGACGATCGCGAGTCCTTGCCCAGCGCGTTTGTTTGCAGGAACAATTAGTCAAACGCGCTCTCTGTTGGCTCGAGGAGTGCTTGCATACAAGAGTGCAAAGTGTACGAAACCTCCACCGCAGCCTCGAGTGCTCCCCGTACATCATACTCCTTCTCTCCTCGATTGTTTTGGGTCAACGACAAGTGTAGCGTAATAAAAAATAAACCAAGCAGCGCTCTCTCATACAGACACTACGGATACAGCGTTCGGGCGGTAACAGTTGTACCCCTATTACCCTTGGACGCGAATAAACAACGGAATACCGCAGAGTGCCCGGAGAAATAGCTATCCCGTTCCCGCGGGCTCTCTTTCGGGGTCCAACGCTCGGTACGAGCTAGCCTTGGGAATCGAGCCTGGACAAGGAACATTGCCACCTATACACGAATAAATCACTGCAGTAGGAATCGACTCTGCACCTGTGTACAGGGCCCATGGAAAACAGCCGCGATCGGCAGAGCGCGTATTGTTCTGCACTCCCATCGCGGACGTCACTGTAGCATCAGGTCCTCCTCTACCTCTCCGGAGCGCAGAGGAGGAGAAGGAGGTGGTGGAGCGCATCCGGGCCCATCGTCGCGGAGAACGGCTGGCTTTCCTGCTCTCACACGGGGAGACGGATACACCGGGAGCATTTGCAAATACACGTACATCAGCCGCGGTCTGCAGAGTGAGCGGCGCTTTCTCCGGCCGGTACATAGACTCCCCCCCCCCCCCGGCTCTCGGGTATCTTTCTCTCCGCCAGCTCGGCGGCTCTCTGCACTACATACAAATGCTCGTATGCTCATTATCTTCTCTATCAGCCAGCCAGTCGAACAGTCCTGCTGCGGCACACGTGCGCTCGTTGTTTCGCGGCTGCAGCGGTGCAGGCCCGCCGTTAAAGGGAGCGTCGGGGAGCGCGAGCGGCTCAGAAGCGCGCCGGTGATGCGGCAGGGTGCACGCGCAGTGTGACACTCACATCGGCCGATCGGCGCCTCCGATCGCTGGAGATGTGCGATTTTAATCGTCATCGAGCTTCGTAGAGCCGCTGCTGCTGTCGAGTGGTGCGCGGGTCGATCGGGTGTGAATAATATTGCGAGCGAAGGGAGGACAACAGCTGCAGAGTACGCGAATATCATCACTGCGACGAGATGCCGCCCTCGAATTTTAAATTCGACGGCACGCTCAAGTGCGAGGACGTCGAGGATTCGGAGCTCAGCGGTGAGAGGACGTTGATGGTTTTTTTTTTTTTTGTTTTTCTTCGACCGGTGCTCTCCGTCCGTCCGCTGTCGCTACTGTTTGCATTGATTTTGGCGAATGATGGCTGCTGTGGTGGTGGTGGTGGTGGTGGTGGTGGTGGTGGTGCGGGTTCTCTCATCGGGTGAATCCTCGGCGATGGGACGTGGCGCGTGTGATTTCAGGGTGATGGGTATACGTGTTTATGGATTCGCTTGCTTGCACAGCGATCAACGATTTTGCGTTGGTTGGAAAACCGATTTCCCCCTTTCAACGCTCGTTTACCACAACGATCCTCGCGCATGTTTTAAAAGGAGAAGCTCCACTTTGGCTCGCGCGGACTTCTGATGCCCACATAAAAACACGAATAATGTTACTGCCCGGTTGGCTTTTGCGAGTCGACATTTCTCCAATACCCAACGACTCGTGCTCGAAATCAAAACGATACTCATGGACAATATTATTCGATACGTCGTGTATATTTATGCATGTACAGGTGTAGTAGAGGATCGAAACCCATGTACAAGGGACCTACGCCCACAGGGACCGGCGGAATTTCAAAAATTCCCGACGGGCTCTCGTGGATTTTGCCGATCCGACCGTATTACAAGCCGCACGCGGCTGCTGTGCTGAAAGTGGGTTTCGCAACTTTTCGAAAGGCTGCAGCAGCGGCTGCCCCTCTCTCTCTCTCTCTCTCTTTCTATATATAATGCAAGCCAACCGGCCTACACTACCTATTAGCGCGTGCAGAATCGGCCGTTAATGCTTACGTTACGCGTTTCTCAAGAGAGAGAGAGAAAGAGGGAGATCGGCGGTAATCGATTCCGTCATTCGGATCCATCAGTGTGTGTGTGTGTGCGTGTGCATGTACGCATACGCGGCTCACTTGCCGATCTTTACGATACGCCGTTGCAAATATGACCTTCTACGGCTCCTCTCGGGGATACTTCTGTGGGATCGAGTACGTGTGGGGCAGTTGGCTTCTTTTTTTCTCTCTCTTCGCTGCGCCGGATTGACTCCTCGATTTTTGGAGTGATCGTGTCGTAAAAACGAATGGCTGTAGGGTCGAAACGAGAGGAAAGTCGACTTTTTTTGCCGGGATACGGCTCAATCGCGTTTTACACCGTTCAAATCCTCTCTCGCTCACCGAGGGCTCAATCCCTCTAGCATCAGATTAAAATGATTGCATCTTCAAACGTAAACGTCAGAAATAAACAATGATGATAAATGTAAAATAAAGAACAAAATCTCCCCGTTGTATATATCATCCGGAGAACCACCGACCGCTCGGTACAGCATGGTATCTCGGAATCGTTCGGGGCCCCAAGGTCCGCGATTATCAACGCGCGGAAACAATAGTTTCTACCCATAACAGCACATAGGGTCGCGACGACCGCCAACACGATCCAAAGTGCTCTCCCATCTCTCTCTCTCTCTCTCTTAGCACAATATTGACACAGGCTCTGGCGCATATTAGAAACCGCTGCGGCTGCAAACTGTTCGCGCCACAACTCCCGTACTTACGCGCGCGCCTCGGCCGATCCTCTCCTCCCGCGTGCGCGTGTGTAAAACGGTATTTTTGCACGGCCGTGGTTCGCGGAGGATCGACAAATGGCAATATTAGGCACACCATGTGGACACGAGTCGTCGCATTAGCGGCCGCATCGGTAGCCGTCCGTCCGGTCGCTAATGGTCGTTACTCGCTCTAACGAAGCGCTGCAGCAATGTCCGTTCCTATATGCTGTTGCCATTCTCGTACCTGCGCGCGACCTCGGCTTACTTTTTCCCTCTCCGATGCTCGAGTACTTTGTACGCATGCAGGACTTTGCGCTTGAATCGCGATAGGTGAGATGAAATTAAGGTTCGAACCATCACCGAGAGGCAGTCCGCTGGAAATAACGCTCGGCTGATCGAGACCGTGGACCGATGGGTGTCAAAATTTTTCCGAGCCAGGGAATGAATTTGCGTAATACCACAAATCTCATTTCCGTGCCTCAAAACGGATGTATTAATATCTCATTTACTTCGGCATATATAGCGGGTATATATACGGATCGAGTATACAGCTCCCCGCGATGCTCGCTTTCTTCTCGCTCGGCCGACTTGTACACACAAAACGATATTTCGAAAACTATCCGCGCCATATATACCTACTATATTATACAATTTAACTGCGAATATTACACGACGCTCGCTTCTTGTTTTTTTTCACCAATCTATACATACGTGATTTTCATGACTGTATACTGATACACCGCAGAGGTGCGGGTGTACGTTGTATATATCACATTCGAACCGATTTTGCCGGCATCTCGCTCGACTCGCGTGCGGCCCCTCCTCGCTCGGGTGGCTTCGCTTTCGCTGATCTTGCGGGCTGTGTGCTGAAATCCGTTGCACGCGCCGCTCCCCGAGAACGAAATTGAGAAAGAAAAAAAATAATAAAAAAAAAATCGAGTGGGTGTACGGTTATCTGCGGGTGCGCTGGCTGCTATTTGTCTCAAAGAGTTTCTGTTGGTTGAAATAGAAAGCGAGTGCGCGCGTTTTCACAAATTCCGCGAGCCACGCGGGCGTGAACGATGAT
>JAPYYV010009357.1:0-18403 GCA_030522625.1 Copidosoma aretas | reverse complement strand
TAATTATTTTTCAAAATCAGTTCGAAATTTATAGAAGAACATGTCGAAAAATAATGCACCATGCATGTACTTACGATCAATTGATTTTTTGGAGAAACGCTGCTTTAAGAGTGCGCGTGCCGGAAACTTTTGGATTTACATTGGAGTTTATTAAAAATTGACTAACTCAAAGACCGACTAAAAAAGGCACAGGAAAATGATTTCTGTGAGTGCATAAAAATTTAAAGTTTTCCACCGGGAATCAAACCAAAAACCTCTAGACCCAGAGAATTAAGCTTTACCAACAATGCCATCCGTCATAATGCCTTGATGTAAACTATACGTCTACATAAGTTACACTACTTTAAAATCATTAATATAATTAATACCCGAATGACTTTTATATTATAATGCAGATAAATGAAATTGATTAATGAACCATTCATCATATTAATTAAACATTAAATTTTAGTTTCCTCAAAATAGTTTTATAGTTTTTTACCAATAAGTCTAATATTAACATCCGTATTATTATATAACAATGGATGAATATATTTAATAATAACAATAAATGTTTCAGCAAAATCTAATTCGTATGATTTAAAGACGCTTTAGTGGTTTTTATGGCCTTTCTACACCCTAATTATGACTTTGATCCTTAAACTGAGACACAAATGTATAAAATCTATTTATCCAAAGATTATTAACAAACGGTAAGGTAAAGTTGTCAATCATGTGACTCTCAAAAAATGGATCCTATCGTGAAAAACCAGTAGTATTTAAGTTATAAAAGTGTAAATAATTGAGATAAAATTAATTTAACATTCTCCCAATATGATGTTTATAAAAAAAAATTTTATGCAATTTAAAAGATAAATATTTAAATACAAAACTAATAATAATACCCCGTGCAATAATAGTGAAAACTAACAACAGAACCTCCAAAACTCAAGGCTCCTATTATTAAATTTAGAAAGATGCACTTAAGCCTGTCTGATCCTGTGATATCTTTTGTATATTTATCTGAGCGGATGGAACTCCATAACCGTAAGCAACTAAGTCATGATGAAGAAATGGACTTAAACCATAGGTTAGTTTTAAATATGTATGAATACTAATCTCTGTTAAATTAAGCAAGTATTGTAGTGCATACGAAATTTAATAATTTTTTTTATTAATGAAGATATTTTTTTTTTAATTTTCTAATACTAATGTACTTGTACGCGTAAAAATATTTAAAAAATTGAATTTTTTACAGTTTTTTGCACCGCAGTAATATATTTTGTAACTATTTTTTCAGTTCAGGATATGAAGATAGTGATTTCGAAGACAGTCAGGAAGATTATTCATAAGTTGTTATAAAAACGAAACCTGCACAAGTATAATAATTCAAATATTTCTTTTTATTCTTTTTTGAATATACCACTTTAAAATTTTGATATATTTAAGTATTATGGACAACGAAATAATTGAAATAAAGACTGAGAATATTGTTATATTATGTTTACCAAACATAAATATAAATTTATTTGTCTTAATTATAGTTATTATAAATCTAATTTTATTTTTATTTGTATATGATCTCATCGTATTCTTATTAAGTATTGTCGTATTGATGGTTTGTATCTTTTTCTTTAGAGAACTTAGTATAATACTGCACTATGAATGAATAGAACAATAAGGTCTAACTGATTTTAAACATCAATGGAAATATAACAATTGTAAGTAGCTTATTATCAAATAAATTTTTTGTTTATGCATGCACTAATGTTACTTTTATATTTGATATCAAATAAGTTTCAGCAGTGATGAAATATTAGAAGTTGAATAATTCTGATCAATAACAAAACAATTGATTTTATTATTATTTATGAACAAGTCTGATTAAGAGAATACATTTTTCTACAGTTAAAAAAACCAGTCATTTGTGGTGTTGAATTTTAAGCTTTATCAGATTCTCAAGTTGTTTTGACACTATGATTTACAAAATTTTTTTTAGAAATTGAGATAAGCGGTTAAAAAAAATTAATAAATTCTAAAAGAGAATTTTAATAAATCCACAAAAAAGTAAAAAATTACCGACCGCTTAAGTTGAAGATTCTTTTAAAACTGCAGCTATTTAATAATATATATTAATTATGTCTGATACAAACTTCAAGACAAGAGGAGACGAGCCGCACTTAATAAAAAAAAATCAAAACGAGATAAGATCAAGTCTTGGTCTTGTATCAAGGTCTCAAAAACTTATCGAGACTATCGAGAATCTCTAAATTCGTACCTGACGTAATTCTTGACGAAACCTCAAGGAGGGTCAGCATTCTGAGAAGTTTTGACACCTGGAGCAAGATCGAAGTATCGATAATTGTTTCAGAATCGCACATGCCTATTATGTATCGTATTAAGTTAAGACATTCCAACTAAAATTTGCTTTATGACTTAGGGACCTCAAGCTTTTAGTTATAGCAATATGTATGTGGCTTAAATAAACAGTTCATTCTTTAATTTTTTGACGAGTAAATAAAAGCTAATTTTAAATTTTATGATTAAATTTATTTTTTACTTTTTTATCTATAATGAACCTTATATTCATAAATTTTGAAAATATTACTGATCCAGCACTTCAATTTCATACCGATAAGATGTGGTTATTATGAAAACATATAACATTTTGTGCCAGCTGTCATATTAAATTAGGCATGACAATATTCATTTGACTGTATTCCGCTGGTCGTATACATTCATTTGATATCCATGACGAGGGGATTGTAAAGAAAAAGTGAATCCGCCATTTTGTTGTTGCCGCCATATTAGATTTCGTATGACGGTACACGTTTTACGGTACTCCGCTAGTGATACCCTTTCATTCGATACCCATGATGAGGGGGTTAAAAAAAATGAATCCGCCATTTCGTTGTTGCCGCCATATTGGATTCGGTATGACGGTACACCACCTACGGTATTCCACTGGTCATATCCTTTCATTTTATACCCATGTCGATGGGATTGTAAAGAAAAAGTGAATCTGTCATAGTGTTGTTGCCGACATATTGGATTTACCACCTTAACCTACGCAAGAAATGTCGTTAGACGTATAGTGATTGTTCTTAAGGCTCTTGGGAAATATGCGGGTACATGGGTTTATTACTGTATAATGAGAAACAGTTACTTAAAACAGTATTTAAATTCAATACTTGGGGTTATGTTTGAGCATTGAAAACTTTAATATTCTGTTTTTTTAGTATTTATATACACTAAAGCAACAATGATATTTATTGAATATGCCTTAATAAACAAATAATTAGCTTAAGACCACCGGTTTCATTAATTTTTTAAAAATTTATGAAAACCCATTTTTTTAGGTGAGGTTTTTATTTTTAGACTTCGGCTATAGTTTTCCTGTATTCGTGATGCAATTAACTACAAATTAAAAAAAAAAACGTTTCTCTATCTCCTTTTCATCTGGAGATATTTGATTTCAAAAAAAGTTACCTTTGATTTTATCGTTTTAGAACATAGTGCGCCGCCCCTCGTCGATGCGCACGCGCACAAAGGAAGATACAAAAAAAGCTTTTTTTTTTTTTAAATTCCTACAGCGTCCAAGCAGAACTACTACTCAAAATTAGCCACGGCCCTTGTTAAGGCAAATCGGGTTCCCGGATTTACACCACTCGCGAAGCAAACTTTCCTCGGAGTCCAAGATTATAGGCAACACAAACCATCCATCATAAAACAAACCATTGCGGCATTTTAAACCGGGCCAACTCTCTCGGACGTGCATATAATGATTTTTTATTCTTCTAACTGTCGGTCGTAGCCTCCACACATACATAGTATACTTCTCATATCCATTCATTCATTTTTCGTACATACTATTTTTGTTCCGAACACTAAGAGAAATCTTTTTCTACCCTTGTATTATTTACTATATATTTTTTATTATTTAATGATGATCCAAAAAAATTATTAAGGGAAGAATGTAAACAAAACCAAATTATACATTTTTATCGTTCAACTTATAGTTTGGTTAAGTGAGAGGAAGGTAAGGGAAAGCTGATAGGTAGCGGGAAGAACGGGGGGTAGCGAAGGGAGCTGAGAATCATTTTTGCCAATACAACTCTATAATATGGGAAGATATATATACAAACAAATGCCCTACTTTATACACGCGCTCAAAAACCATAGGTATACTACGACTACGTCTACGGAGCAGTCGAGACACTTGGAACTTGAGACGCGGGGAGAGAGAGAGAGAGAGAGAAAGCAAGACAGCTTGTAAACAGTATAGTATTATATAATCAGCTGCAATGTAGCCAGCGTACACTTAAGCTCAAGGTTATACCATACACAACATATACATGTATTTATGCAAGTACTCTCTGATTCTTCCGTGGTGCCTGATTATGAGGAAGCCCGTCGCCTGTGTCTCTCTAACGTGTATATATATATATATATATATATATATACATAGCTATACCAGCACACGCCATCTCTATCTATCTCTTCCTTGCTCTACTCTGTGCACGAACACGATTGGACGACAGTGTGCATAAGCTGGCGTCGCGTAAACGTATGTATAGCTATACCGGCACTAAAGCTCTAGTAGAGAAGAGAGCTGAGAGCGGCCGTAGTGGTGGAGAGAACAGGAGCGTAGGTCAGAATAAGAATGTTCCCTCGCGCGGCAGTTTACAGCCCAACATTAGAAGTTTTACTTCAAAAAATTTTCGAATTGAATGTTACAAAGTATGTTAAAGTTAGACCATATTGTAACAAGTGCATGAAATATTACGAAAAATTTCAAAAATGGAAAAAATCGGAGATCTTTTTATATTACCATTAACTTCCTCAGGTGGACCGAGATATATTCAACAGCATTAAGATGCAATAACAATTATAAGAAAATGTGGCGGACCAGTTTATTTATTACTGTTTCCTGGAATGATTATAAATTAGTTTGAACTGATTTCCCTGATAATACAACATCTAATGTTATACCTAATATTTAGTTAGATTATACAGCAAAAAATTACACTCAATTGCGGAGAAAATTACTAATCATAATGTTTTTGGTAAATAATTAAAACATGTTTGTATTATTTAATTCAGAGAAAAGGTTTCCTTCATGCTTATATATTGATAACATTACATCCAAAGGGTAAATTAATAAGACCTGATGATATTGACAGAATAATGCCACCGGAAACACCTTCAGATAAAAATGTATTAAAAGATTAGTAATCAAGCATATGTTACATGGTCTAGAATATACATATACATAGTCCATGTTTTAAAAAAAATGACAAAATTAAATAAAAAAATTACCCAAAATCTTTCAGTGATATTGCATTTATTGAAAAAAAACATCCATCCTGAGTATAGGAGACGGAAAAATATTTCTAATTGAAATATTCAGAAAATTAAAAACACTAAAGAAAAAAAAACAGTCCATAATTTTATGGTTGAACCATACAATAAATGTTTATCAATGAAACATAAATGTCACATCAACGTTTAATGTTGTACATCAATACAAATCATTACATAAATTTCAAATAACGTTTGTATAGGAAACCATGGAGTATTTTGTCAAATACAAAAAACATCCGAAAAACGAAGTTCACGATGAAATAAAGAAATTTATAGATAAACGATATGTAGGTCCAACGGTGACTACATAATGAATGTAAAAATTTTATATTTGTGGTACAGGCTATTCTGTGAATAATTTACCGTTCAATCTTAAGAACTAGCTAAAAAAGTTTCCTGTCGATCTAGAAGTCTTATTAAGGGGGCTCCAGCGAGAGGAGTTGAGAAGTCAGGTGCGATTTTTTGGATGAATGAGAACCCGCTAATTCCAACGGTGTTCTTATTTAGCCCCTTAGCCGTAGAAAATTTTGAGTTATTTTCTCTCAAAGTTTGCACATAATACACAGCCTCTTATGGAGTAACGTAAAACGCCGTAATTTTCTAACTGTAATCAAGGAGTTGCATATCAAGACACGAACTGTTTTGAAAAAAAACCTCAGCTTTCAGATGGTAGCTCGTAAAATATCGGTATCCGTGGAAAAATTCGAGATATTCCGTGGAGTATTGGTCGAGTCGTAGTATTATTATTTTTTTACTACACAGCTATACATATATATGATAGTGCAGATGATGCTCGCATCATGTATGTATGTATATACAGCAGTAAGCAGCACTGATGCCACTGATACCAACTAATTCAATTATTTTCAGGTTGGTATCATTTCGCGCAGCAGCCCCTTTAAAGTTTCCACAAATGATACTGTTTCTTTAACTATTAGATAACTTTTTCTTTAGTAACATATGACTGTCAAATATATTTAAATAAAAGTTTTTTTGATCATTGACTAATCTATAAATTTGTATCTCACTACAATCGCAATTACAAAAACTGATTTACATCAACGACAAAGGATATACATTGATAATAATTTCCTAAATAACATTTATCAATCATTATTTTACTAAAGAAATTTCTTATATGAATCAGTAAACTATCTACGAAGCTTTTTTTCCTATGAGCGTAAGTTCAAGAGCATTTTCTCCTTCTCTGGTAATTTTCTAGATAACCATCAAAGTTAGGAAACTACTTTAGAAAAGCGCTTCTGAATGATTACTGCAAAATGGAGCGGAAAAATCATGATATAATTATTAGTCACTTGATATAAAATCTGAAATATTTTGATATTGGTCTGAACCACAATGATACAGCATGATAAATAGCTAAATATTTTACTAAACCAGTTCCAGAAGAACTTCGTATATAAGCCTTCTAAAAAATTTCTAACACCACTGAAATTCGGGGGGCCGCGGAGGTCTACATAGAGGTCACAGGAGAAAGGGGCGTTGAGAAGCCGCAGAGGTGTGACAAATAAATTTGCGCGTAAAATCGAGGTTTAGAATTCTAGATTATGGTGGTAAAGCTAAGGGGCAGGGGCCGCAGGTCGGGTGTGGGGTTCGTTGGGGGGCTAAAAAGAAATGGCTATTGTTTAAAATACATAAAAATTTTACAAAAATAAAGTTTATTGTCGGGGTGACTGCGGAAGGGCCGTGAAGGGATTGCGGGGGGCAGGCATAAGATACTCTTACGTCTATATACGCCAACACGCGACGCTCAACGGTAAGATAAAAATGACTTTTTATGTTAAAAATCTGCCAACAGCACGAATCTTAACAAATTGTTTTTATTTTTTTTTAAATACTCAAATACTTTGACGTTTTTATGCAGCACTGCCACTTTTACTATATAACTTGAAGTCGGTCTAAAAAACCCAACACGCGAAAGTTTGGCGTGCGCGAAAATAAGTTTCGCGTATTAAGCGAAACTCCATCTCAAAATAGATTCTCTGCTTACTTTCACGCAAGGACTCGGATATATTCTTTACCTACGCAAAAAGGATTTTTTGATAATTTTTCGCGTACGCTAAGCGGATTTTTTGCGCACGAGAAAATCGACGTCTTATTGGCAAGTAACTTTTAATAGATTTTTACGAGCAAAAATTTACTCTCTAAAAATGACTTTCAATGTTACAGTTCAATTTTCTACCTAACTGCTGTAAGTTGTGAGTTCTGAATTCCAAAACGCTATCAGACCAACGAAGTCGGTCTGAGTTGGTGTTTTTGAGCATCTGCTCAAAACAACGAGCTTTTTAGCACCTTTACAGAAATCCGTAACGTAAGCATACATTTTTGCACGTGAAAATCTGTTAAATACGCCCAAACACTTCGCGTACGCGAAAAGTTACCTGCCAATTGAACATGCAAAAATAGGAGGAGCATCTTTTCTAAGGTGGAGTTTGCTTGTTAGCTCCCTAGACAGACTCTATAACTTATCCTAACCTAAAAAAAAAACCATTGATTCTATGTTTTACCAAATAAAAAACAAACTTGTGACATGAAATTTTAGTTCAATACCCTAGGCCATGAAGGGATACTATAGCATACTATCTTGTCACTAAAATTAAGCTACCTAGGTGATTACGTGTAGTTCCTAACTCCAAGAAACGGTAATTATCTTCTTTTCGGGTATCCTTAGAACTATAAGACATAAAAATTACGAAAAAATTCAAAATAAGTATTTTTCCAGTCACACGTAAGATAATTGTTGAGTTTTTATTTATAACCATCTTATTCTAAAGGAAATATATTTTTAGATTATTCAATTATTATTGTCCAAAACTTCGATTGCAACTAATCACTTATGAAAAATTGTTCTTTGTTGAAATAAATTTGGATGATACTATTCATGTGTGCTCTTAAAGATAACAGAAACTTTTATAGTATTTTGCAACATGACCTTAAGTAAAAAAAAATTGCGTGTCCAAGCCAAGTATAAAAAAAAAAGAAATTGTGCTTTGCAAACTATTTTTATATCTTTGGTAATCAAAAGCAAATGATGTTTCAACGCGAAAATTGTACGTGTGTTTTTTGTGGATTTCACGTGGTTTTCAAAGGAATTCTACGTGGATATCACGTAGATTGCACTTGGAATCGATATAGAATTCTCATGTAGTATCTCCACCATTAATTTTGAGGTGTATTTTTAGCGATATATATCTACGTGGGATCTTGTTAATTACATTTTAAATGGAACTTTTGGCAGATTTTTTACGATTAATTTGAACGTTCAAATTCCATGCAGTATTTCTACAAATAATTTTAATGTAGAAATTTTCATGTGAACATTCCACGTGGAAATTCTACTGTGAAATTATCGTATGAAATATTAATGCAGAAACTCTCCGTTAAGTTTTTAAGATAAATCTATGCAGGGAATCTCAGTGGATTTCTTATGTATTACTGCAAAAGCTACATCTAAAGTGTTGTAAAACATGTGAACAATAGTTCTTAACTTTTTATACATTGCATATAATATGAAATTTCTTCTGTAACTTTGTTCGAAATCTTTTAAGGAATAATCAAATCTTTGAAAAATGGAAATCGGATAAAAAACAAAAAAGTGTCTCAACTTTTTTAAAAATTGTTATTATACTTAACAGCACCTAAATATGCAACACGAAAATTGAAAAAAACAAAAAAAATGTTTTTAACACTTCAATTATTATTTCTTAGTATAGAATTATCATTGATAATATTAAATGTAAATTATATCCTTTCATATTTATCACAACTTCAGTGCTATATAGTGATATGGACAGTGATCCGAGCTTGTCATATGACGAGTGTCATGTCATGTCAATGACGGTCATGTCAGTCATTGTCAAATGTCCAATATTTTTTGACTGACCTGACTTGACATGACTTGACAGAATAATTCATGACGCGTCATTTCGGATCTATATAGATAAAGAAGGTTCTGAGATTATATTGTAAGATTTTTCTGCTGGAATCTGGAACACAAATGCAGCGCATACAGTGCCACCTTGGTGCGTACTTACAATTCATGAGTTGTGTGTCGTGCACTTATAGGATATCATAAGTTCTTAGAAAAAATTATACGCTCATGCAATGTTTCCAATGTTAATGTTAATTTAAGAGTGACAAATTAAAAGTGTTTGAATGTATATCATAAGTAATTAAAATATATCCTTTTAAGTTGAAAAATAATTAAAAATTTTAATAAAGTTTTTTTGAAAAACTGTGATGATTTGCATAAGAAAAAAACAATCATTATTTAGTGAAAATTCCTGTTTCCTAAATAATTAAATTTTTTTGAAAAAGTTTGTCAAATTACTGTCAGTCAATTTTTTGAGTGGACATGACGGTCAAAACGAAATAGAAAATTGAAATTTCTGACTGTCATGTCGAGTCAGATGACATATCATATGACACGTGACTCACAGAGTTTGGCTCTGACGGTCAAATTTGGATCCCTGGATATGGAGCCTCCTTCCAACAGATCCTAGGCCATATGTACTCATTCATCTTTACTATGTGCATTATGTACTTGCCTGATACTAAGAGCTGTATTAACAAACATTCCTTGTACTTTTTCTATTCTTTCTCACTTTTCCCATCCCTGTATTTTTACCCTGGTAAAGATACTCGGCTTTAATTATGGTATCTAATAAGTATTATCTTCTGCTCAGGCTTCCTATGTTGTCTCTCTTCTAAATTCCCCATACTGTACACACCATTCTTAACTTTGTTTGACGTTTTCACTACTGAACAACTGAGCGTGTTCTTTGTCGTGAGCCAGAATCTTAAGTATTTCTATTCGCCTACTACTCTTAATTTTTTTATTTTTGAAGTACTATTTATTTCCTTTTGAAAGCCTACCTCACTTTCTGAAGACCACAATTTCCTTTTGTTGTATGTCTACCTCCAGTTCATTATTGTTACAGTATCCTTCTAGGTTGTTCAGCATCCACAATCTTTGAGTTGAAAATCTTTTCCCCTTCTATAAATGTCTCCCTTCGTTTTTTTTTTTTTTTTAATAATTTTCAAGGTCTTCTAGGTAAATACTGAATAAGCTGGGGCTTAGTGGGCATCCCTACGTGGCAGAGCCACAATTTGTTTTAAATTTTTCGGTGATTTCCTCTTCTGTCATTATTTAATTTTCTGTGTTTCTGTATATTACTTCTACCATTTCCAAAAAGTTTCCCTTAATGCCTGTCTTGGTTGTTTTTTCTATCAAATTTTTCTATTTACCGTCTCAGAAGTTGTTTTAAAGTCTATGGAACATACCTATAATTTACTCTCTTTGCTTTTCAGCTCATTATTTATCATGATCTTTAGATAAAATATGTGGTCCCTAGTACTGCTACTCCCTCGGAAATCTGCTTGACTTTCTTTTAACTTTTCCTCCAGTTCTGGACATTTTCTAAGTCTGTTTACCATTATATTTGTGAGTATTATGTACCCTACATCCAGAAAAGATACCCCTCTGTAATTTCTTACGTCATTTTCGTCTCCTGTTTGATAAATTGGATATATTTGGGCCACCTTACATCCCTTCATTAGCTCCGCCTTACCAAACAGTTCGTCTAGAATTACTGTGCTAGCCTGCCTATCCGGAACGCTGTGAATTCTTTATAAAATTCTGCGAGTATCCCATCTTCCCTTGCTGCTTTATTTCTACTCATTTTCTTAAGTATCTACAGGACTTTACCCCCTGTAATCCTTGCATTTAAGCTCTCATCCAATCCCGTATGAGCATCCTCCGTTCCAGCATCCTCTAGCCTCTAACTTACTTTCTGTTCTCATATTTTTCTCTTAGTGGTGTCGTATCCTGTGTCCCTAAAGGATTTTTGAAAGGACCTAGCCAATTCTCTTTACTAATATTTGATACCTTTTTTTTTTGGCCTGAATTGTCGCACTACTTTCAGAAACTCTGATCTGATTCTGTCTTCAGGGTAATTTAAAACATATTTATGGCACTACCTCGTTTTTTTTCGAACTGGAGTACCGGGTCGAGAACTGAGTTGCCGCTATTGCCGTTATGAAGGTGTATATTCCGTCCTGTTCCTTTGCTCCGCTTCTAATACTTGAACCTGATTTTTCGCAAAAATTAGGCAGTTTTTTGCTCTCTCTATTTACAGTTTTATCCGAGGATTCTCTGCTTAGTTCTTTGATGCCTTTAACGTTCACCTGACATTCTCCGATTCTTGCACTTAAATCGCTTATAATAAAGTACCGATTCCCCTTTATTTATGCATTCATCCACAATTCCCAGGAGTTTATTGAGCATAATTTCTCTGTTATGTATGCCAATTACATCGATTTTTCTATCATTTTTAAACTCTGTACCTCCTATAATTGAACCTAGATCCTATTTTTCTACTCTGTCTTTAGCGACACTTATTCTAATACTAATTATCTACCAATATATTATATAGTTATTTGTGTGTGGCATTCCACACTACTCCCTATTGCCCCCTAACACAGCCCCTCCACCGGCCCCCATCGAAAAAGCTCTCTTGTTTTCTCCATTATCCGTCCTTAAAATATTTTTCACCCCCCCCCCTCCCTCCCTTCACATCCCTCCCCATGTCCCCCACATAATTTTTTGAGCCCCCACTGACTCCCTTATATTATTTACATATTGTTTCTATACAATTATCATAAAAAATTTATGAAACTTCTTGTATAGTATTGCTAAATTATTCAATTTTTTTTATAATACAATCGTACCTGAAGCTCTAATGCACATATTCTTTTTCATGTATCTGTATTTCAAAAATTTATACACTACACTTTTTATTACATTAAATTGTTTAAATAACAATAAATTAAAAAAAACCTTACATTCACAAAAATTTTGAGCAACATATTTATATTATCTGATTTTTGTATATATTCCTTAAATTACTTAAATAAAAACGAATGTACTTGAAACATTATATTTAAAAATGTTAAAATACATATTTATACGATCTAATCTTTTTATCTATTTTTCCACACTGCCCAAGAGGCAAATAGATGGACTTGGTGCATACAAATATTGAATAGTTATATTTATTTGTAATTGTTAATACTCAATAATATGATCATGAATTATTTTATCAATTTTATACTTATTCATTTGTGAGTATAAAGTTGTAGATGTGAACTGTTTAGCTCAAATAAGTAACCAAGGTAGGATAAATATCACAGAAATATAATACAGGTATCAGAAAAATAAGTTACTTAATGTAATTACACAGGTATCAGAAAAACTGAAAACGATAGTATCAAAAGAGAAAAAATATTGAAAAAATTTTTTAACAGGATTTTAGAAAAATAGAGCAAATAAGGAAGATCACCGGTGAACTCGAAGACTGGTCAAAAAATAGAAGGAAAGGAGAACTAAGTTTGATACAAACAAATAAATGTTAAAAAAAATTATGGAGGATAAAGTAATTTAAAAAGCTGATGAAAAACTAAGTCAATTGTCGGAAAGAGAAAAATGAAATGACTTTTCGAAAGTGATTGGAAATTCGAGCCGAAAAAAATGGATGTGATTCAATGAAGTGACATTAGAGAATCATTTTTAAAATCTGTTAGGAGACAAAAATTAGGCATAATAAATAAAAAACGAAAAAAGAAGTAGAGAATTCAACAGCAAAGCCTGGGAAGATTTTGACATGGATATATAGATTATTGAATATTAGAAAGTCCGAGAGGAGAAGAAAAACAGAAAAGCCGGAGAAGACAAAGGAATTGTAGGAGAACCTTTCAAAAATCATCACATGACTTAAATGATTGAATAAACGAACTACTTAATGTGCTATAGACAGGAACACAAATTATTGATGGGTGAGAAATAGCAAAAATGTATCCGAATCACCAGTCAGGAAGAAGTAAGAGGACGTTAAAAACTACATTGGAGTTACGTTAGTGTATGAAGGATACAAGATATAAGAAATTATAATGGCTAGAAAAGTAAAAAAGTAGCTGGCTTTAGAGCAAAAAGAAGAAAAAAGGACCATATTTTTGTAATAAAAAGTTTAATTGAAAATAAACTAAATCCAAAAGGAAATAAATTATATGCTGTATTTATAGACGTCAAGATAGCATTTAACACAATTAATAGAGAAATTCTTTGGATGAAATTAGACAGAATATGGTTAGGTATAGGAAAAAGAGAAATGCAATGTTTTAAATTTATTTATGCCAATGTGTCACATGCAGAACATTCTGAATATACACAGCAGATGCTGAAAGACTTAGATAAATATCGTACAAAAAATAGACTGGAAAAATAAAAAAAAAACCCTTAATTTGTAGAAATGGAAAAGGGAAAGAAAAAGATTAGTTTATATATTAAAGGGAGATGTTTTAAGTTTTAAACGAGTATTAGGACGTAGAAGTAAGGTTCTTGAAAAAAATTTCTTCTCGTGGCACAAACAAAATACAACTGGTAGGATACAAAGGGCTGTCAACGCAGTTTGAGGCTTAAGAAAAAGAGAGAAAGTAAATAGATTGAATCAAAGATTTTTTTTTATGGTTTTAATGACAATAAAAGTATGCTTATATGGCGCGAAGACTTGGTAATAGAAAAAAAAATGAAAAAGTAGAAAAAAAGGAAATTCGATTTACAAAAATGTTGGGTTTAAAATCAAGCGCACCAGGATCTATGTATGTAAAATAGAGGCAAAAGTGTTGTCACAAAGTAGACATAAGAAAAAGGTCAGATAATTACTTTTTGCACAGTTTAAAAATAGATAGGAGCAGGTAGCCACACGTATGCTTGATGGGATAATTAATGACCATAATCAATAATAATCCTACAAAATTGGGCAAAGTAGTTAAAAAGGAATATGAAAACTTAGGGGATGGGAAAAGAATAGGACGTATAAAAAGGGCAACCGAGAAAAATGAGCTTGAAAAAATTAAACAAAATTTAACAAGGGGTAGGATGACTTTAACAATCAGGAAACAGAAAAAAATAGGATAGTAATTAACAAATATTGTAAAGAAATAAAAGACAGACCGCTGAGAGATAAACATCAGGAAAAGAAAAACTTGGCAGGGGATTTGAAAAAGAAATAGTATAGTCTGAGATATAAGACTGTAGAAAAGACGAAAGAAAGGGGTGTTAAATGATAAAATGTAGGATGTGCAATGAAAATATTTATACATAAAAAACGGGAAAAAAAAACAGAAAAAGACATACGTAAAGAATAATAAATTAAAAGGTAATGACTAGATATGCAGAAGAGATCCATAAACATAGTGCAAGAAAATAAGTAGATGATATACACAAATACATTACTTTTTGAAAATATAATTAAATGAGGGACGGCAGAGCAAAGCTTGAACGTGGAATGATATTTTTTTAACTCAGTTGTATTAATTTTGTAGTAGATACTGTAATTTCTATTACTATTATTTTAAAGGGAATTCATTTTAAGTAGTTATGACACAGGAAAGAGGAATGTAATAGGATGTCAAAATTTGTACAAGAAACAGATAAAGAAATTTTTTTTTCGCTAATATTAAGTTAGAATTTAAAATTGTTATTGTCCTACTAACTTATGTTCAAAATTGATTTTAAAATATTCAGACATGACGAAAAATAAGCGCTCAATGATTCATGTAACAATAATTATTCTATAAATATTATGTACATATACGTATGGATCAATTTTAATCTTAAATACTGATTAGAGTTATTAATTAGTATTGAATTCGTAAAAATGATTTGCTGAATCTATGAACTAATTTTCTATTGAATATATTAGTTCGAATTCGAAGCGAATTTTCATGTGCAAGAATAAAAAAAATTGTCTCCGGTAAGCAGGAGATTATATGTTTGAGCCGTACTCAATACAGTCAAAGGATTTGAGATTGCAGTCTTGTAAAGTTCGTTAGCACCGGCAATCGGTTGGCTTAGAACTGATTGTAAAATATTCTCTAGAGTGCTCTGTTTGTGCTCGAGTGATAAGAAATATTAATTCTTATTTATTAATATACGCATCCATAAAAGAATCCATTGCCATTAAAAAAGCTGAAATTTTAAATATTAATAATGCTTTGGCGTCAAACAAGATAAGCCTATGGCCTGTCTAGGGTATGAAGTATTTAGCACTGCCTATTTTGGATTTGATAACACAAATATTACGCCTGTATGATAATTTAAGGTATTTGGCGATCTCAATACCGATCCTTGGCCTGTTTGCAGTGAAGGAGTTTGGTAGAATTTTTTATTTTTTGTTCGATAGCATTAATACTTTTTGAATGTCTCGTAATGATTAGCTGATGATCACTTGCCGATGTGGCAAAATATTTATCTAACATTTACTTGATTTCTACATCATTTTCTGCTGACTCTCATCCGATTATGATCTGATACCCACTTAAAGAAAATCAGCTGACTAATAGGTGAAAATCATGTAAAAATCGTGCAATTCTAGTGAAATTCACTGTAATTTGATATACATTTGCGAACAAGGACTCATCCGATATTAACCAGATTTTTACGTGATATTTACTTGATAATCAGCTGATTTTGACCAAGTGGCTATAAGGTGATGCACTACAGATAAAGATCAGAAAAAAATCATGCAAGCGTATGCTAAATATCATACCAAATGGTGTAGGAGATATGCTTTTGTTTAAGGTGTAATAACACAGCTGCACTCTCTATGTTGGGGTTAAGGTTTTAGTAATATTGTAATTTTGGACTATGAAAGCATAAATCTATATTCTACACTGAAAAGAATTTGGTCTGCCGGAGGTACCACAATTTGATAAGACGCATTTACGCTCACGCTCGGCTTACAATGTCGCTAAAGGTGGTGCATCGTAGATACCACGCAGTTGAGGGATTCAAATAGACCCACAGTGGTCCCCAATCTCGACCACGAGTGGCTGACAACTTTCCTTCAAAATGTGTCACCGACCACTCGTGAGAGAGATTTCGGACCACGGTGGTTCCAAATACATACACTTAACTGTGCTGCGTGTAGCCAGCCACAGGTAGGTCTGCGGGGAAGCCATAGTGGGGGCTTTTGAGAACCGTATATTTGTGAAGCACGTTTGCTCCCGCTTTTGATAGCAATATCAGACCAAATTATTTTCAGTATACCCAAGAATAAGAAGTATTGTTTCTTTAAGAATTAAAACATTTTTTGGATAAATCGAATAGTCTACCAATGAATCTATAAACATCAAGTTATACAGTCTTTATTCATAAATTTTTCACTGATCCTGTATACATAGTCATTGATTGTCATTACAAGTATGGTCAATTACTGGAAGGCTGTGAAGTACTCGGATCCGTCATGATTAGTTTCGATCACTTGATACAAGGTTAGTAATGACCTTACACTCGTTTAAAAAGTTATTTTGACAAAGGAAATATTGATCTAATGCTTGCTTTGATAAATTTATAATAAGTAGTTTTCATTATTGACGCTAATTAATTTGGAAAATCCAAAAACCTGTTGTCTTATTTTTTAATTTCTTCCTAGATAACAGATTGAACAATTTTTCTCAATTCTTCTCTGATTTAAATAAAAAAAAAGAACAGATAAATAATCTACTTTGTCCTTTGAAATACAGGGGTTGTAACTCTGTCTGCTCAAACTACTTTATAAAATTACATTCTCTTAAACAATATATTACCCAGTCCGTTGTATTTAAAAATGCAATTAAAAATGTATGCTATCGTCTGCAAACTGTTTTTCTGGAATAATTTTAAAGGATGGTATTAACCTCCTACTCGTGTTTCTTAGCCAATGAATAAGAACTTGCAATCTGCTAGTGAATTTGAAAGTATTCTTAAGAATTTGGTAACCTGACACGAAATTCGCAAAAGGCAACTTATTTATCCCCTATTTTAACTTTTTTTTAGTTTTTGTACATTTATAACAGGCTAGTTATTATTGACCCCAAACAAATATATAAAGATATTTTGACAAAGAAAATGTTAAAAAAATGCATGCTAGGGTAAATATATTATTAGATGTGCATAAAATTCTTAAAATTAAGTATTTCTAAAAATCAAGAAACACTTCAACCTACTATTTTAGTTCTATTATAGAAATCAATTAACAATTACTTACATTTTTATTTTTTTATTTTTCATAACAAAGATAGTATATAAATAACCAATTGTATTTCTTTGACACTAAGAGCTGTATATTTGTCAGCTTTAATTCCTTTAATAAGTTAGATATTTTTCAGATCGTAACATTTATTATACAAACTATTTTATTAGGGTATGTTGGAAAAGTCTTGGTCGGCTGCGGAACAGTCAGCGAGGCGCGGTCTGCAAGTTCGAATCCCGGTCGGGTCAGCTCAGAAATTTTTTCAGAGTTGTTTCTGGCTGGAATATATTCTTAAGTCTCGCAGTTAGTTATGCATCATAGGGACCCAGAGGTAAGCTTCGTGGGCACACTCTGGGTAAGTGTGGAACAACTGGGGGATATGTAGGATCCGAGGGTGGAAAAAAAAAGGGGGTGGATAGCAAACTAAACTGCGAGCCCCACGAAAATAACCAAGATAAATATGAAAGTAAGCAGGGTAGCTATAGTAAATACGACAGGATAGACCGGAGAAAACGAGTTAAAAATTTAAAAACGCATTTAGGAGCAATACAGCAACCGATCGAAACCGAGGTAAACACAAGCGATCATACTAATGAGCAAGAGACGCAAGGCAGGCAGCCAGTGAAAAATTACGGGGGTTACCTTGAAGTAGGCGGGGAGGAAAGCAAGAAAAATAATTAGTTAAACGATGCATTGCGCCAAACGGACAGCGAAAGCAAAGATACAGAGGGCGGGAAGCCATTCACTAGCCGACGTTGGAAAAATATAGAGTATGTAGGACACCTTTACCGACAGAAATGCTACCATGGGCACCAAAAGAAGGAGAAGACTCATCTCTACTACAAAAACTGAATAAAGTCGAGGGGAATCCGTTTAAGTACCTAGAGAACATAGCTTTCATGACGGTAACGGAAACAGTACCCAATACAGAGGCGATAGACGCTTTGCACGAAAGAGGATATATAAAT
>JAPYYV010009356.1:0-11990 GCA_030522625.1 Copidosoma aretas | reverse complement strand
GTTCGTGGAAGGGCCGTTTCCGTTGCGAGCTAAGTCCAGCCCAAGTCGAAAGCAGTAATCGGGAGAGGAAAGACAAATCAAATAAACAAATTACTATTATTTGTGCTGATATATTTACAATTGTGTAGGTGTATATACAGTAGCTTACTGAGTGAAGCGTTCAGCTCAGCAGCAGTGCGCGGACTGACTTTTGTGCTACGCAGAGCACTATTCGTTAAAACCTCTATATAGAGGGCCAAAAAATTGAAAGTTATATTAGACAAAGACAGCATAAACATTAAGAAAGATAAAAGTTGATTATAGTGAATAAGCAATCGTATTGTTATGAATGTATAAAGCCTGGCATAATCTCTAAGGTATTACAAATTCACAAGTGGATAAGCCACATATGAATCAGAGTATAACTATAAACATTACGCGACAGTTTCAACGACACAATTTAAAACAGCTAAAGTCTCCGCCCGCTATAGCAACCAATAAAGTTTAAAACTGAACACTGGATCTTTAATCTGATGTTTATTTCAGTCCGATTTTATTTCCTCAAAATATGTGATTCGTCCAACTGTTTTATCTTCCGCCTTACACTTTTCTTCAACACGGTAGCAGTACTTACAGCATTTATCGTCGCATGGTCGTCTACACAATCGATCTGCGTTTTTATGAGATGTTCCCTTCCTATGAATAATCTTCGATTTGTACTGACTTAATAATCTAACCCATCGAGCTAATTGACCATCTAAGTCTTTAAACGATGATAACCAAGTCAAGGCGGAATGATCCGTTCTAATTAAAAATTATTTTCCGTATTGATAACAATAAAAATGTTTTGCTGACTCAATAATTGCCAATAATTCCCTACGAGGTACCCGAAAATTCTTGTCTGATGGACTATACATGCGACTATAATAAGCTACCACCCTCTCCTTACCATCTTGATTCTGAGATAAAACCGATCCTATACCATGATCTGACGCATCGGTATCTAAGGTAAATACATAATCTAGCCTAGGAAAAGCCAACATTGGAGGAGACGTAAGAACGCTCTTCAATTTTATAACTGCATCTTGACTTTCTAGAGACCATTTAAACTGCTCGTTTTTTAATGTCAAACTATGGAGAGGTCTAGCAATATCTGAGAACCCTTTGATAAATCGCTTTTAGTACGAGCAAAATATTGAAAACTGACGTACGTTCCTTTTTGTTCTTGGAATAGGCCATTCCAAAACAGTCTTAATTTTCTCTGGACCTGTCTTCTTTCCTTTATCCGATACAATGTGACCCAAAAATTGAATTTCTCTTCTGAAGAAATAGCACTTTTTTTTATTAATCCAAAGTTTAGCTTTGCGAAATCAAAGAAACACCTTTTCAAGATTTTCTAACATTTCATCAAAGGAGTCTGCTAGAACTATAATGTCATCGAAATAAACCAAACAAATATCATACAATAATCCTTTGAGTATCTCTTCCCTAACTCGTTCAAAGGTTGCTGGTGCATTACATAATCCAAATGGCATGACTTCAAACTGCCATAATCCTTTTTTAGCAAAGAAAGCTCTGATTTCCCTATCTTTATTCCTGATTTGCACTTGCTAACAGCCGCTCTTCAAATCCAATGTGGAGAACCACCATTTTCCTGATAATTTATCCAATATATCGTCAGATGTGGGTAAAAGATATGAATTATTAATCGTTGTCACATTTACTTACCGGAAATCGACATAAAATCTTGTGGAAACTTCTTTCTTATCTTTAAGTTCCACTGGAGAACACGAGGAACTTGAAGATTTTTTTATAACTCCTTGTTTTACCGTTTCTATAATTTAAGCATCAAGTTCCTCTTAATTGTGAATAGAAACTCTTTTCAATAGTTGTTTTCTTGGTCGTGTTCCTTCTCCTAGGTGTATTGATTGTGTTACAAGCTCGACTGACTGATATTTTTCAACAACAAAACAGCACCTAGCAACGCATAGCAACATTTTTGAAGCGCGGCAATTCATACATTCTTCGGCTTTTAAACCGTGTACCCAACAATATTATTACTGCTGTTGTCCTGCGCTTACGTTACGTTTTTAAATCAAAAAGAATTTCCTTAATTATAAAAAAGGGGTGTACTCAAATGACCTGTGATGAAGTCATTGTAATGAAGCTATTTTGAATCTATCATCATTATATTGTCAAATTTAATCAATGTATATTAATAATAACCTTACCACCCCATGAACACTTATAATTTGAAAAAAATAAAAAAATAAACAAATTAGAAAATCACATGGATTTTCAGGTTAGGTATATATACCTTTCATTATTCCTATAACATGGAAAAAAATTTATTAAAAATCTTTTTCTCAAGGAATTGTATTGTATTTAGAAAAAAATACTATTTCGTTTAATTATAGTCCGCCATTTTGAATTAACCATCCAAACATATATTTATTCATTATATTGTAGTAATAACCTTACAACACCGTAAACACTGATAATTTAAAGAAAAGAAAAAAACAGAAAAAAAAAGAAAAAAATTAGAGATAAACATAACTTTTTGGGTAAAGTATTCATGTATAAGATTTTTTAATACTTTTCTGTTATACCCTGTCATAATACATATAGCATTCAAAAAGTTTCATTTAGAAATTTTTTTTCTACGGAACCGTATTTTATTTTGAATAAAAAATTCAGTTTTGCCCACTGTGCGGCGTAACCAAGTAACTATTGCATTCTATTTATGCATGGTTAAACGCCCATAATGACGTTATTACTATGTCACGCAGATTTAAACAATATTGTTAGTAACAAGCACAATACTGATTTTCATCGTAACAAAGCTGGCCGTACAAGACATATTGGAAACATTGGAAATAGAAGACAGAAATATATCCAATATAATAGACCCCTTGTTGAAAGCCATTAACTTAGACCTAAAAATACAGAATGCCAGACGGATACTGATTTTTTAGATTTATGTTAAATTAAAATTGATGATTAAATTTTTATATCATATTAATGTTGCTGTAATGGTTTTTTATGGTTCAAGAGGACGTTGGAGAGAGAGGGTATGTTTCAGATTGATAGTTTATTTTTGATCATCTTTCCTTAAATCTAAGAGTTAAGCGCCCATTCTTATTGAATTTTGAGTCGACCTACAAAATTTCGTTCGATTTCGTTAAGTAAAAAGGGAGATAAGTAAGTAACGGCAAAACAGTTCTCGATTAACATTACCTCACCCTCCCATGTCCTCTTAATAGGAGAGTTTTGGCTATTTTCTATGTGTAAATATTTTTATTCGATTTTCTAAATGATCATATTCTATAAACCTCTTAAAATACTTTTTTTTTATTTTTTATCATCTCCCTTCGTTAAATTGTTTTGTTTTAATCAAAGAAACACTAAAATTTTGTTAAATAATCAGTTGTATCTTAGATACTCTGCTTGTATTTTCAATGATGCGGTGCTTAAAATGGTTTGTTTACCAGTGTTTTTGTTCGGTAAATAGATTGAACTTTTCTACATTATTAAAGTTATCGGGGGAATTTGATTTTCCTGATGACGAATCTATTATCAGATTTGCAGAATTCAAAATTGCGGATCCAAGATGGCGGTAAAAAAAGAAAAAAATTTCAAATTAAGGTATGCAAATCAGTTATCGGCATATTTCATGTTGTTGATAAGGAGTCTGTTATAAGATTCCAGGAATTTAAGATAACGAATCTAAGATGGCGGTCAAAAAACGAAAAAATTTCTAATTAAGGTATGAAAATCAGATATCGGATGTATTTTATGTCGCTGATAAGGAATCTGTTACTAGATTTCAGGAATTTAAAATAGCGAATCCAAGATGGCGGCTTAAAAATTCAAAAATTGTCAAACTAAGGTTGGTGGCACTGTCGTAACAGTTGCATGCTTTCTAACATAGCTACAATATTACACTATTTATCTTAAAGTGAAGTTTCAATCGATAGTAGTTCCTGATTAATTGTATTCTTTATCGTCCAGTGATGTTTTTTGTGTATACATCTCTGAGTATCTTCTCACTCTTGCCAAGAGAGCTGCGGGTGAAATTCCCTGCGATTTTCTAACCTATATGGCATCTGATATACAGTGTTTACTCTGCCCGAAAAAAAGACTCAATCTTTCTTTCTATAACTGTAAAGTGTAAGACCTGTGATACTTATTATCACACCAGCTGCTCTGTGAGAGCGTTGTCTAGTGGAAACGTTACGTTTGCAAAGTGTTGTCTTTTACCTTCACCTAAAGCTTACGAGAGTGCACGAATTTAGGTAGTCAGTAGGAACAAGACATTATTATGCCTAACAATCAAAGTAATCAAACAGTCACTAAATCGATTCTTGATGAAGCTCTTGATAAATTGTTTAACAAACAGGATTCCAAAACTGACATAATCACTGAAAAGATTTGTCAACTTAAGGAATCTGTAAACAACAGATGTGATGTACTTGAATCGAATGTAGCTGATCTTGATTCAAGAACAAGGAAAATTGAAGAAAAATTGACTGTCCTTGAAAGGGACCTCAAAGTAAATCTCAAGCAGAAGCTGAATAACATACAATCGCAGTTTGATTTATTCACAGAAAATTCGTTTTCTACTGTTGATATTGAGAGTCGTCTAACCTCACTTGAAAAAAACCAAGAGAGGCTTATGGTTGACTTCAGGATAAAATTATTACAGAGTTAAAGGATCGCGAATACATAAAACTCAATATCATTATATACAATGTCCCGGACACAAATTTTAATGAAAATGACAATCTAGGTATTGGTAAACTAATTAAATCAGCCCCTTTTACACTCAAAAATTTGAATATTTTTCGATTAGGAAAGTTCTCATCAGGCAAATTAAGGCCTTTACGGCTCCGCCTAGAATCTCGGGATCAAGTCTACTGGTTACTACATAACATTTGTAGCAAAGAGTTTGAGGGCATAAAATGCACCACAGATAAAACTTAGAAAGAACACTCCTATCACACGTGTCTCTTAGCTGAACTTAAAAACAGGCAAAACAAGGGTGAATCGGGACCTCGCAGCAAGACGACTCGTTGAGGAAGGCCTACAATAATATAAGAAACCCAAGCCAAACCATAGCAATTACAGCTACAAGTTACTACGACAATAGAGGGATTTCTCACACACTGGTAAACCTGAAGAAGACTTCAACATACCAGGATACAACTGGGTTCATGATAATACAGCCCATGTCTGCTCAATCCAAATACACTATTCTAGTCGTCTTACATTTAAAGAACAAGTGTTCAATTTCACTAAGGCTGATTATACTTCAATCCAATGAAGGTTAAGTGATACCCCATAAGAGTCTATACTTTCTCAAGATTTACACATAAACGTCATGTGAGGTTCAATAGTCAACTAAAAAGTGCAATCTTACGAAAAAAATTTACCATAGTCTATTTAAACGATATAACTCGGTATATTATCGGTTATTATCGGTACATTATTAATTTAGTATATATTCTTTCACCGTCAAACTCAAAAAAGGAGACCTGATCTGTAAATCTTTAATTGATCGATTATGTACCCAAGTTATTCGTTTTTTCATTGACAAAGACTTTTTTATCAATGTCACATTCGTCCAGTAAACAAGCTATAAAAAATAAACTTGGAAAATTCGAAATATGTTTATCTGATTAATGTTCAAGTATAACAGCGTCAAGAGTCATTTTTCAACGATAAGATGAAATCCCTTACTTGCTTGCGTTAGTTATGCACTACGAATTATTTCATTCTATATGTAATGCGACTATTATAACAGCATTCATTACAATGATAATCTATCTGCATTATTATAAAAGCCCGTGTACCATATTAAAAAAAACAAATATACTAAGTAAGAAAATCAGTTATTGGATATGTTTTATGACGCTGACAACGAATCTGTTATCAGCCATATTTATAATTTTGGAGAATGTAAATATGAATACCGTGGTGAGCATTTACAGTGTAACAAAGCAGAAAATTAGGCGCAGTGACTTAAACAGTAACTAAGTACTCGTGACCCCGTTGCCGAGTTCCACGGATAATTTTTCAACTTGGCCAATTCAACGGAGAATTTTTTCGAATTTTGCCAATTAAAAGTGGAATTTTTTCGAATTTTTAAGTGGAACCTGGCAAAGAGGGGGTTTTAGTTTTATATTTCTATTGACGGAGAAATTTTTTTGAGACTAAAAAGTTATGAGAAAGGTATTAGGGTTTTATTAATCCTAATGAATAAAGACAAGATTACGGTTTCCTTGGTGCCGCAAAGTACAGGAAGATTCTTGTAGAAAATGTTAAATAAAACACTGTTTAGTCTTGGGAAAAAATCGATATCTCGCTTCGTTTTCGAGATATTGAGGTAGGTCTAAAGTCGAAACAATCGGTTTACGTAGAAATATGATGTTTGGGTGATTTTTTTCTAATTTGATGTTAATCTATCAGAAAAGATAATGGAAAAATTCCTACTTGCTTTCTTTTCGAGATATTGCGTCTTAAAAGTCGAAAATCTAATTTTAAATTAATCTAATTTTAATATAAAAAGACTTCATAAAATCATATTTTTTATCGACTTCATAATGATTAAATTTCATTTTACTTTAATGTTGCTTTCTAAAAATATTTTTTCTTTCAAGATCAACCTTTTTTTTTAAATTGGGCATCGCCCCATCCTGGAATATACTTCCGAATACGGTCTACCCTAAAATTGGCTGATAATCAGCATAACTGATAATCCTGGTGCTGATCACGAATATAACAGTCCCAATGACCGCAAATTACCCTAAATGACCGTAAACAACTGTGAATGTATTTGGATATACTTCCAAATCTTACAGCATACCGGTGATCTTGACTTCTGATCTCGCTGAAAATTGGCATGCTTACGTTTTACGGTGTGCTAATTACGAATATGACGGTCCCTGGTGCGTACGATGACGTCAAGTTACCGTAATTGACGTTCTATTAGATTATATTATCGCTTCTTAACCAATTGACATAGATTAACGTTTGTTTTCTATTCTTATTAGCTTGGTAGCTGATATACGCTCTTCATGAAGGGTTGTTGCAATTTTTAATTTTGACCCCCAATTTTGCTGAAAATTGGTACAATTACGTTTTTTGGTGTGATAATGATAAATCTGACAGTCCTATTTTGAAATGTAATGAATGGTAACTATTTGTGTGTGTTAACATTCTATTATAATGAACGACTTAAGCGTGTGTAATTCCTAATAATTCATACTTTTTAGCAAGATCAGAAGTCTATTTTCCCCAAAATCAGAAATAAGCTGTATTATAAAGTACACGCGCTTAAGCTTTGAATACTGCTTGGAACTGAATAAAATTACTTTAAAACTATTTCTGGGCATTCGCGGTCAATTTTACCGTCAGATGCGTCATCAGCACGCCAAAATACCCCTGTATGGGAAAAGTTCTACAGTTGTTGGCCCCTTGATAGTGATTGTTTACACCGGTTATTCTTATATCTATATATACATGCTCCATTTAAAACTACATGTGCGGCCAATCACTATCAGGGGGCCAACAACTATATTGCTTACCTCTATACCAAGATTCAGCTGATTTAAAGGTACAGTGAGAATTAAAAAAAAAAAAGTAAACCCCTGTACCATCTTTCAGTCACTATACATATATATGTATACATATATACTAGTAGGGCTTCGCCCCCTGCGCGCTCCGCGTGCCAACCCCCAAATTTCAATATTTATATTCTCATATCTGAAAAATGAATGGAAAAGTTTATTTTAATACACATATATGCGTACAAACATAGATAACCAATGTGATCTCTTGAAAATTCGCTAAATATTTGAACAGATATAGTCAATACACGAAATGAGTTTACTGATTCATCAAATAATTGGTAATAATTTCATACTAATAATGACTTTAATTGGTATTTAATTTTAATTTTATTTAATATGTATATGAATACAATTTTTACACAATTATTATTATTACAGAAATAGCTATCAGCCTTTGTCTGTTATCTTTGGTCATTTTAGAATTAATTATCCATATAAGTTTATAATAATACATCATTTTGAATTTTTTCTTAATATTTATAAATGTAAATTGTTCATTTTATTTTTTATTTATGCCATATATAGATTTATATAAACTTCTACACTTACTTTGTTTGTTTCATAACTATTTCAAATTCTTATCCTCTTATATTAGCACTGTGATGTACGATAGCATATAGCCATACGTTATTTTTAATTTAGTAACTTTAGTAATTGATTATACATAATACAACTTGTTATACTTTTTTTTTACTTTTACATATTATCATAATTTATAAAGCATAACATATTACTGAAATTTCAATCTTTACTGTCGTGCCTTATTTACCTACATAAATATCTTATATTTTCATGTGAATTAGCTTCCTCCAGCATATCTCTCCATTATCATTTATTCCTATATTGCTGACTGATATTATCAATATTTCATTTGATGTTTTTTATTTCCTCTTTGCATAGCAATGTGAGCTTTGTATATTTTTTTCTTTTTTTAATGATCCTATAGTTTATCACTTAAAAACTTCTAAACTCACCTATATCTTATTATTTTTGCTTTATTTTTCTCTCTACGTTTTTCTTTTTTTTACATTCAACAGAGGATAGAAATGTCAATAACCATATGTTTTTTTCATATTTTCTGATTGACAAAAGTCTTTCTTTCCTTCATGAAATTATCTTTGATTTTGTCAAGTTTTTTTTTATTCGTTGTTCTGTTTATAAATCCTATCGTTTTCCAATCCTCAACTTTTTTATGCATAACTTTATCTTTTTTGCCTATTTTGTATTATTTTTTTTAAGTCCGTTAATTCTTCGGTTAGTCATTACTGAAGCCACCTGCTCTTGTATATTTTTGTTATATGCAAAAAGTAGATTTCTTCCTATTTTCTTATGCCTATTTCAAGGTGACCCTTCCGCCTCCATTTGTCATATATATCCTGGTATGTTTGCATTTAAACCGAACATGATACTTGTAAATCTAAATCTATTTTTTTCTTTTCTTTCTCATTCCAAACCCATGCCTACCTTGCCCGCCTCCAGCTTCCGTACATAAGAACGTCCAGCGAGATCGGGCCACCTCGCGTGCGAGGCGCATTTTTTGCTCGAGCACACTGTGTCCAACTCCCTCGTACGGATTGGGAAAAATCTAAAAAACACAATAAAATAATAAAAATCGATGGATTTTGACCTGCTTTTCATAATGGTGCTATTATTTTTTGCTCAAAAACCTTTCTTTGTGTTGAAATATCTTTGAATTTTTTGTCGTTTCTGTCAAATTCGCCACAGTTTTGAAATTAAAATTAACACGAATAAAAAGAGCAATAATAATAGAGTGGGAGAGCAAAAAATGCGTAAATGACAAGCAACTTAAGACGTTGACATTGGGTCAGCCACGCTTGACAGACAACTATATACTTATAGTACAAACTGTAGACTCACTAATAACTACTTTACATTCATCAAAACATAGTTTACGTTATGTATAAGTAGAAGTCATAAACTCTACTTGATCCGCTGGATAGTTCACGAACAATGGAATTTGCAACTTCAAAAACTTTAACGTTTCAATTTGTTCAAAAATTTTTTTAAGGATCGTATATTACTGTATTTGATTTTACATACTAACATGATCGTTTTTTTTATTATTTTGCCATTTAATAATTGAAATAGGCATTGATAAAGTCATTTACATATTTTATATATATTTTCTATATGTATAGTGTAAATTAAAATTTTTTTTAGATATTTTAATGTTAATTGGTATAAAATAGAAAATTATGTGTAACTATAAAGAAAAAGCAAGATATTAATAAGCTATGTAAACAGAAACTTTTCGGCTGATCTGTCCGATTGTTGTAATAATGTGTGATTATACTATGTACGTTATCCCAAAACAAAATAGACTACTGCTTGCATTCTAAATTGCTAAATAAATTAATAATTAATAAACAGTTTGAAGGGGCAATTCTATTCGGTTGTTTAGTCTTAGGTGCTTGGTTTTTAATTTATTTGGATTCCGTGTTTTGCTGAATTTCACGGGTCTTTCAATATGTGTTTAATCAGCGTTATAACAGACGTTAACGTGTTTTATTTCCTGCCTCAGAAGAGCCAACATAGTTCTTCTTGACCATTGTATGAAGAAAAATTCTTTCTTTTTTTTAAGTATAGATATCAGCTGTCATTAAATGTGATTATTTGTATATGTTGTCAGAAGTTATTTTCTATTCAGCCAACCTTGTCTATTAATAATTAAAAGTTTAATACACCTTAACAGTGAGTATAATACACATAATAACATAGCTAATGATATTTTGTATTAAAAAGACATTGTATGCGATTAGGAGATCTTAGACTATAACTGTTAAGATATAATTTGCTGGATTTCAGCACTATTTTGGTTTACAAAGGCCAGATTTTTTTTGCACCATCTGCATGTATCGGAAGGACTACTCTATTTCTGTAAGAATTGTTATCGTAGCATATTATTTATTTCGAAATCGAATAAAATATTCTGTTTATACTCTTAATTAGTGAATACATGATATATCTATAAACATTATGAGCGTGCAAGTGTATTTGGTTATTTCGTTGCAGGTACTAAAGTTGTATCACATTATTATTTTCAATAACCCAAGTGATAAGAGCAAAAAATATTTTTGAATTTAGATATTTGTTTTTCCTTTAAATATTAGGTCAAAGTACATTGGGTTTTTTGGTTGGTTGAGCTAGAGATTCATATCCATGCTTTTCTTAGAATTTTTTTGAATTAGACTACATCACAATTATGGTTTGCACATAATTAACATAATGTTAATCTTAAAACATGTTGAATGGAAAATTAATTCATATGCATGAACTTATAATTAAGTTGTGTGTGTATTGTAGAACCTGTTATGAGACTATGGAGGGGAGCTGAGGAGGAGACGATGGGGAGATGGAGGGGAAGCTGTGGGGAGCCAAGGGGGAGCTAAGTTGGAGCAAGGGAAGCGGGGGGGAGCTAACCCAAAAAAACTTGGGTTAAGTATCACGTAAAAATTAACGAATAACTACGTGATTTAAGGGGGAGCTGTGGGGAGCTGAGGGGGAGCTGAGGCGGAGCGTGGAGGGGGGGCAGAGGGGGGAGGGAAGGACATACTTTTGTTCATACAACTATAAATTGTAACTTTTTATGAAACAATCCTACTGTTATGTTTGGTATGTCATTTGGTAAAGTGTTTTTAGGATAGTCTTTCAATACATTTTCCATTTCTTTCTGTTTGGGATTGCATGAAACAGTTATAAATAAATCTGGTCTACCGCATTTTCTCATAATTGCCATTGCATCTTGATAATGCTGTTGCATGAATCGTGGTCCGCCTATATACGTTGAAGGTAAAATAAAAGGGTTTCCAATTTTATGTTTTTTTTTCAAAATTTTGCGTAATATTTGATAAACTATTGATAATATGATCTGATAATCATTGATAACATTCAATACAGAAATTTATTTGATTATTTCTCAAAAAGTGCATCGGATTACTTTCAATCATAATATAAGCATGTAAAAAAAATTGTAGAGTTAATCTTCCTGATTTTAATAAGGGATGTTTGAATAAAAATGAGAAAATTTGTAAATAGAATTCTCCAAAAAACTTGAGTGATAGTGCATCTATAAAAAAAAGTTTGTCCAGAATATAGTAGAAGAAATAATATTTTGGATCAAAATATATATTGAATAAAGAATAGTGATAAACAAATTTAAGTTGATAGTTCAATGGTTGTACAGTACAATAAATTTTTATTGATTACATATAATAGAGAACTTGCATGATTTCTAAATTTTGTTTTTTTCGACAGTCTATAATGCACTGAATATTCGTGTAAGACAGGTTTTTTTTAAACGTTGTAATAAATTCATAATAGTTCATTAAAATTCTAAGTCATATTCAAACCGATGTCACG